>CABHPP010119020.1:0-22707 GCA_902168425.1 Peromyscus attwateri | reverse complement strand
TTTCAACTAACCTAACCAAGTCAATGCCTAAGAGCTTTTCCTGTTGGGAAATGTATTGCAGCCACCAGGCTCCATCCTGGTTATTGTTCTCCTCGGGCATTTCATTTCTTCCAGTTAAGTCTGGGTAAGTTGTATGTGTCTATGCATTTCTCTAATTCAGCATCAATGGGAGAAGCAGTAGCAGGAAGTAGGGATTGTCAGCATGGAGAATAGTGAAGAGCAGGGAGCCGGCTAAGGGGTCCACGGGGGTGGGGTGGGGTGGGGGCGGTGGCGGGTGGGGGGGGGGTGGCGGGGGGGGGGGGGCCGGCAGGTTCAAGTAGTAGTGTTAATGACAGAAACTGAAAGATGGCTCAGCAGTTAGGAATACTTGATGCTGCTTTTCTAGAAGACCCAAATTTGGTTCTTTGTACCCACTTCGGGTGGCTCACAACCACCTGTAACTCCAGCTCCATGGGACCTCCACAGACCCACATCCCCCCACACAAATAAAAATAAACCTTTTAAAAAACAATTACAGAAACAGCCATGGTAACAGCAATCAGTGCTTCCACTAGAGCAAATGTGTGCCACGTTTGTGTGTATATGTACACATTAAGGAAGCAAGAGCCTATGGGTTTGAGTGTTAAGGAAATCTCTTGTGGGATTTAGGTTTTTTTAAAGATTTATTTATTATGTATATGAGTGCTCTATCTGCATGTACACCTTTATGCCAGAAGAGGACATCACATCCCACTATAAATGGTTGTGAGCCACCATGTGGATGCTGGGAATTGAACTCAGGACCTCTGGAAGAACAGGCAGTGCTCCTAACCACTGACCCATCTCTCTAACCCCAGGATTCAGGTTTTTATGTGTACATACATAAATCTAGCTTCATAACCTTCATAGTTTTCTAACCTCCCTCAAGTGAGATGATGACCATCCAGTGCCTTACCAGGGCCATTTAGGTAGTAACGGATCTCATGTTCAAGCTCATTTCTGTCTAGGTTCCAAAACCCAGTGGTCTCGACTTACCACTTTTGACTTTTCAGTGGCACAAAAGCATCTTCTGCAACCATTCTCGTTTGCCTTCTGTATGGTGCTCAATGAATAGCATGAGCTACTCGACACTTGATTGTGAAGCAGGCTTTGTGGCAGATGACTTTGCCCAAGTGTAGGCTAATAGAAGAGTTCGAGCATGTGCACAATAGGTGCTGTGGTGTGGGTGTGATCTGTGTCTGATAGAACTCAGGCAAAGCATGGTCCTCCTAGTCGAATTTTTTTGCGGTGTTGGGGCCTTTAGGGATCCATCTTAGAAGTGGCTTGATGTTTTCTTCGGTGTTTGCCCCCTTTCCCTTTCCTAACCTCATGCCCACTTGTTCTTGGGCTTTTCTGCTATGCCTTTTGCAACACAAGACCTCCTGCTTTTAACACCTGTATTCTCCTGCACGTTGTGGTAAAGAGAACAGTTTTCAAGTTTTGAAAGCAACAGCGACTTGATAAAGAAGAAGGGAACCTTAACTACATTGTGCTAACACACAGTAATGACTTAGCTTGACTATCGGGACCATTGCTGGTACCATGGTTTTGATTGTGAGCCAAATAGACATCTTTCTTCCTAAATCACCCACTCTCTGTTCTTCTGTTAGAGTACCAGAAGATGGACCAAGACAGTAGGCTAGGCTAAGCTGTGCTGTTTGGTAATAGCTAGGTGTATTAAATGCATTATGGGGTTTTTGTTTTGTTTTGTTTTTTGTCTTCAGCTTACAGGGGACTTATCAAGATGATTTCAGTAGGGGAGTATCTGAGTCCTCAGATCTGTGTATCTGTGTTCCATTCCTGCCATGTAGCCCCAAGGAGGAGTAACTAGTATTAGTGTTTGCTTTCTGCCTTCAGATTCATCCACAGTGGAAGTAGGCTTCCTCATGGGGTAGCAGGTTTCCCAAGCAGGGTTGTTGTATGAGATGGGGGACTGGTCTCCACTACTGAGACCCAAGCCAACTGTGCTTAGTTAGGGTCTAGCTGATAAGTGTTTCCTCAAGCCTGTGAAGGACCTGGGCACCCAGTCCTGGGCGTGGACTGGAATCCAGGATCCAGAAAGCTGGGTTGAACCTCTAGCTCCTGTTATCTTGTTCATTTTCTGTTTTACTTGCTGCCTTTCCCACCATAATCCCTGTGTCCAGCTCCAGATAGTTTCATATTCCAATTAGAACTTAGCCTGCTCTGTTGGTGGAATAGTTTAATAGAAGGAATTTATGCCCCACACACTTGGGAAACAGATATGGGGTCCGGGGCAAGACACCTTACCTCTTAGCCTCCGTTTCCTCATCAGTAAAAAGAAGGGCTAAGACTGTGTGACATTAAGCTTCAAGACTCTGCCCCACCTTGGGTGCTGTGTGCTAATAGAATGACTTCTCCGACACCAGGTAATATGAGCCCAGCGTGGCAGTGTCCTGGCTGGTACTCACTGGGTTTTCCCCTGTGATGGCAGCTGAGACAGCTGGGCTACCTGTGCAGAAACAGTGGAGAGAGCTCTTCCCTCCCTGTCTTTCCTCTTTCCCTCCCTACAGTCCCAAGGTAGCAAAGGGAGCTGGCCAGATACAGGAGACCTTTCCAGCAACCCCCAAGGAGCTCCTGATTTATTTATTAGCTGCCATCTCCCTCTTCTCCCCTAGGAAATGCTGACCCTGTGACGTGAGGCCTGCACAGGAGTGCAGCATCCTCCAAGCCCGTTCTTTGTCCCCGTTGAACCTAACCTCATTTAACCCCTGTGTTCTCCTGCACTCGGAAGTGAAGAGCAAGAGTTTCCAAATATTTCAGTACCCAGCAACTTCACAAAGAAGATGCTGACCTCTGACTGCATTGTGGTAATGCACAGTATTGACTTGGCTTGATGATCAGAATTCTTCATTGAAGCTCTAGGCAGAGTGGTCACACTTAGCCATTACTGCAGTCCCATGAAATGGTCTTTCTACATAGGAGAACACCGAGGCACAGGATGGTGAGGTCATCTGCCGGCATTCACACGGGTGCTCTCACTAGCCAGAGAGAGCCCCTCCGCCCATCTTGTTCAGGTCAGGACCCCAGTTGCACTTGGAAACAAGCATCAGTACAGGGTGAAGAGTAGAGTGTAGTCACCACAAGGAAAGAGCAGCTGGACTTTTCAAAGTTCACGTGGACTTAAGTGTGGGAACTTTGTCAACACCTGCTGTGTGTGCATTTGTGCCCTCTTCCCTCCAGACTAGCCACAGCTAAGGAGCTGCTGGCCATATGACATGTGGCGCTTCGATTTGTACTCAAGCTCACGTGGGCCAGTTTTTCTTCAGGAAGTGGGCCAGGGTGGTTGGTTAGTGCCTGCTCTGGGTACTACCTGCTCTTGTTTGACTTTGCAGGGCCAGGCTGGGGGCTCGGGCCAGAGGGCAGATACGCCTCTTCCCCAGTATTCTCAGGGTGGCCTGGCTGTGAATGTGTGTGCCGTCTCAGAGCAGTGAAAGCACAGGCTGTCTGCTCTTGTGAGCCCCCTTGTCCTTTTCCATAGCTGCCCCTGGGACTTCTGGGTAAGGCTGTTTCTCTTGGCCACACTTGGAGCTCCCTTCACCGCAGAGGTTCCGGCCCTCTCTGGGCTTGGTTTCTGGCATTCAGTGCCTTGTCCTTCTGCAGGCATCTCACTGAGCACTCTGTGACTGGCTTTGGCCCCTCACACTCTCCTCTGTTCCCCTGCCTGTCTTCTTACTCACCAACAGTCCTCTCTTCCCCATTTGCAGGGCTTTCTTCCCTTTCCCATTCTGTCTGCTCACTTCATTTGCACCAGACGCTGAGCTGCCCCTAGGATCAGGAAGATAAACTGCAGGGACTCTGAGCTTCAGGCCACTGAAAAGGATGGCGGCAGAGAAGTGCAGTGCTCTAGGCAGAGTGCCGTCCCGGAGCTGACAGAGTCCCAGAGGACAAGAGCCTTGCTGCCTTGATCTTTCTGCCCTGCCCAGGACCACTTGAGACCTCTGTATCTGGAGGAGATACAGGTTAGGATGTCTGACTTGTCACTTAGCAACCATCTCCACCCTTTCCCCTCCCTCAGCCCTGGAGGTGGGCCCCAGGGAATGGGGAGGCAAGGCCCAGAGGCCTGCTGAGAGTCCCAGATGAGTAGAGAGGCCAACACAGTCCTCTCTCTTCTTCTCTATCAAAGGTAACCCAAGCTCTGAGGGTCATCTCAGGCTATGTCTGGCTATAAATACTGTTTCCTGGGGGATTACCTGGGCTTTTCTTCTGGCTACACCCTCTTAGGCTGAGCTGATCCTTCCAGGGCCAGTGGTTCTTTCTGACCTCTTATCCCCTTAGCCAGGTGGGTCACTGCAGACTTCTGCATTCAGCTGTAAACTACTGGGGACAATGGGAAGAACAAGGGGAGATTCAAGAATTTGTCCTAGGCTAATGGGCCCTTGAGCTAAGACTGCTGGGACCAAGTGACTCTGATTCTTGCTTTCTTCTGTGTAGAGGAGCATCATCTCTTTTCAGCTAGCACAAGCCCAGGCTTGTCCATAATCAGTACTTCAGGGAAGGACACTTTTGGCCCCATCCCTGGCACCAGGCCTGGGGTGGAGCTTGGTAACTGAGCATGGAAATAGCTGAGGGACTTCTGCAGGCATAAATAGGGCCAGCTCATAGCTTGGGAGGATTGCCTTGGGAAGTCTCTCCTCCCTTTTGTTGGTCTCCAGCTCAGTATCACATCTCAGGGGTGCAGTTACACTAGTCCCTGAACCACAGGACGAATCTCCTGGGGTCTGAAATGAAGAGGCAAAGGGAAGGCAGTGAGATGATGCATGCCTGTAATCCCAGGGAAGGCAGTGTGATGATGCATGCCTGTAATCCCAGGGAAGGCAGTGTGATGATGCATGCCTGTAATCCCAGGGAAGGCAGTGTGATGATGCATGCCTGTAATCCAGCACTCGAAATTTAAGCAGAAAGATAGGAGTTGTAGGGAAGCCTGGCTAAAACAGCAAGACCCAATCTATGTGTACGTGCGTGTATGTGTGTGTGTGTGTGTGTGTGTGTGTGTCTGTGTGTGTCTGTGTGTGTCTGTGTGTCTGTGTCTGTGTGTCCCTGCTCTGTCAGTCCATTCTCAATTCAGCAGATGTTTCTGAGAATCTGCATTGTGCCTGACACCCTCAAGGCACTGGGCTATTGAGAGCAAAGCCAGGAAGTCTGTGCTGTGCCTTCCTGTGTTTCTGAGAACTCCTGTTCTATGTAGTCACTTTGACTTAAGCAGTCTGAGTCAGGTGTTGGGAGTGAACACACACACACACACACACACACACACACACACACACATCACCACACCACCACACTATACCACCAGGCACGTAGACAAGTTGGAAGGGACCTGTAGTGTTCTTTTTCCTGCTTTCCTCTCACTGGCCTCCCTTGGGTGGCAGTGCCAGACACTGCTCATTATCCAGGCCAAGCCATAGCAGCCACCATCATTATCCTCCCCAAGCCAGACACTGTGCCCTCTTGCTCTCTCCTTCCTCCCTCCCTCCCCAAGTCAGCTCGGCAGCGTTTCAGAGACCACGTGTTGAGCTAATTCATGTTAGCCTGTGAGTTAGCATAGCGTTTCCACCCCTCTTCTGTGTTTACAGCTAGGGCTTTATTTGGGGGTTTGGTTTTTGAGACAGGGTTTAATAAAGCCTGGGCTGGCTTTAAACTCCGTATTCAGCAGAGAATGACCTTGAACTCTAGCTCATCCTGTCTCTACTTCCCAAGTCCTAGGATCACAGGTGTGTACCCCACACCTAGGTACAAATAGGGTTTTTTTGTTTGTTTGTTTCCTATGCTGAGGATGCAGCCCAGGGCCTTGTACGTGCTAGCTAGGTAAGCACTCTGCTACTGAGCTATACCCCCAGGCCTGTCCTCTGACCTCCACACATGCACGCTCACACACATCATACCTACACACACACACACATACACACACACACACACACACACACACACACACACACACATTGGTTTCAGGGATCAGACTCAAGTCATTAGACTTGCGCAGCAAGTATTTCTATCCACTGAACCATCTGAGCTTTGTCAGCCTGAGTCTGTACTCTGAAACGGCACCCCAGGAAGCTCCAGTGCAGGTCTATGCCATCACTCTGAGGCTTGGACCATTCTGGTCACACACACACACTTTCTGCCCAATCACAAGTGTCTTGCTGTTACCTGCCCACTTGGCTCCATATAGGAACCCAGGACCTTGCAGATGTTTCTTCTATCCCCTACTATGGTGATGTGCCTTGACTGCTAAATTAGTGTGTTTAAATCTTTTGTGGGCCTCATCCAGAGCAGGGAGCATTTCCTTTACCCCATCTTTGACTGGAGCTTATGCAGAAGCGGAGTCCCAAGTAATTGCCACTGGATGCTTTTGCTGTTGAACTCAGCAGAGCCTGCCCTGGCCCTAAACAAAACTGCTGGACTGCCAGGCCTGAAACCCTGGAGCTGTGGCTCTGTTTCCTGGCTCACCACCGTCCTCAGCCCCACTCACTGGCTTCCTGAGTTCTTCCAGCTTTTCTCTGGCTGCTTCCCAAAACACCATGTGTCCTCTGTGCTTATTAACAACTATCATGGTAATCTTATTACAGAAGCAATTAATTCTCATTGTAGAGAATTTGGAGAACATAAGCAAAAAAAAAAAAAAATTCACTGGTAACTGCCATTCAGTTATAGCCACTATTCACATTTCAGTATAAATTAATTCTTCTGGTCTTCTTAATATTTATATAATTATGCATACTTTTTAGAAGCTAAAGCTGGGGAACAGAGCACTTGCTGTTCTAGAATCTTTCCTCCTTGTTACAAAGTAGCTGCCACCAATGGCTTGGTACAGACACAAGTTTTATTTCCTCTTTCCCTGGTCGTGTGAATTTCAGTTGTTCTAGCTTTCTCTGCTAAGACCATACTGAGTTGAACAGCTTTGTCACAGTGCTCTTTTCTTAGAATGAATTCCTAGAAAGCCAAAAGTTGAGCCAAAGGGATATACTTTAGTTCTTTTGATAGCATATCAAATAAATGGGCTTAATAAGATTTATAACAATTTATGTGGCATATGAGTTTTCATATCTTTTCGAGACTGTGGTGATATTTTGTTGTACTCTAATAAAAACTTGCCTGAAGATCAGAGGAAACAAGCCACAGCCACTTCTCACCTCGCCAACTCCTCAGCCGAAACGAGAAGATCCTGTCTCCAGGAATCCTCCGACTGAATGCCTCTGAGTGCTCAGCGGAAAGGGCCTGACTCCTGTCTCCTCCCCGACTCTAGTAGCAGTCATGGGATCGGGCTGTGGCCCTCACCTTCCCCTTTGTTTGAACCAGTCTCTGTAGTCTGCTGCTGGGTACACCAGGCTAGCCGGCCGGTGTTGGGGGAGGCGGTGCCCCTCAGCACACTGTAGATGAAGCACAGGGATCACAGACCTGCACGACCTTGCCCTGCTTTTACATGGGTTCTGGGGATTTGAACTGCGGTCCTCACATATGTAGCAAGGACTTTACTCACTAGGCCACTTCCCCAGCCTCGGTTTGTTGTTGTTTTGTTTGATTCAGCTACCTACAGTATATCTTGAAAGTAGAATTTAAAAGCCATCATCAGAGCCGGGCGTGGTGGCACATGCCTTGAACCCCAGCATTTAGGAGGCAGAGGCAGATGAAGCCGGCCTGGCCTATAGAGAGAGTTCCAGAATAGCCAGAGCTGTACAGAGAAACCCTGTCTTAAAAAACAAAACAAAGAAAGCCATCATCGATTAACTTACATGCTTAGGTGAAAGACTTCCTTTTCTGTTTTGGATTTTGTCTGATTGTGCACACCAGTATGTGGGGCTCAGACATCCAGGCATGTGTGCTGTGAGTGTTCACATTTGTGCCCAGAGAGCTGATATTTTTATGCTGCATTTGACCCACTGATGAAGGCACCAAGCTGGCCCAGAGATGCTGCCACTGCCCTCTGCTGGCACAGAGGGGAACAACACTGGAGCCACCGGCTGGGGTCTTGCTTCTCTGGTGTGGTTAACTCTGCCGACCCTTTGCTCCTGCCTCACCACCCTGTTGTACTGTCTCATGTCAAGAAGACCCTCCACGGATGAGGGAAGCGTGTAAGGCCTTGTATCACAGGTCACTGTGAGTGCTGTGGATACTTGGAAAGGTTCATGTGTAGTGTCAATCCATGGATAAGAAGTGTAAATGACCCTTGAGAAAGTTAGCTGCTGTCTGGGTGGAGGAGAGAGAACCCCGGAGGTTGCTTTAAGACGTTTATGAACATAGCAGCATCTCCCAAGAGGCTGTGAACAAAGACAGCTTCCAAGGTGAGATAGGAGCACTCAGGTTACAGACAGCATACTGCCACGCCCGCGTTTATGTGGGTTCTAGAGATTTGAACTCGGGTCCTCACAGTTGTACAGCAGACCACCACAGGCATATTATTGTGAAGGTCAGGCCGTTACACAGGGAGTACCCAGGAGAGAGGTGTGTGTGCATAGTTACATTTCAAATGTCCTTAGGGTCACAACTCAGTAACCTCAGTTGCCAGGCACAGCTGAGGTAATGTTTAAAATGTCCCAAAGCTTACCTAGGTCTTCTGTAGGAAACCTGTGCCTAGCAGAGCATGTGGGCACATTTCTGTAATTCTAGCATGGGGAGCTTAGGACAGGAGGGTTAGGGTTAGGAGTTCAGGGCCAGATTCTCACCTACATTTTGGGGAGTTTTGTTTGTTTGGTTGGTTGGTTAGTTGGTTTTGGTTTTCGAGACAGGGTTTCCCTGTGTAGCCCTGGCTGTCATGGAACTTGCCCTGTAGCCTCAAACTCATTGAGATCCGCCTGCCTCTGCCTCCTGAGTGCTAGAACTAAAGGTGTGCGCCCTGTCTGATAGGAAGGGAAAGAAAGGACAAAAGACGGTACTGACACTCGGTTGTATCGTTTTCCTCAGTCCTCAGCAGGTTAGGAGTTGCCCATGCTCCAGACCTGACCTCTGGCCAAGCTAGCAGCAGCAGCAGCAGACAGACAGACAGAGAGGACATGTAGCAGCAAGGAAAACCACGGAAAGGCTCAAGAAGCTGAAGAGCACGAGCAGAGAGTGGAAGGTGACGCCCGGGCGTCCTCCAGGGCATCCTTACTCCTAGCCATGTCTCCTGATGGATCACCGCGCTGATCAAGGCGTAGCCACCAAGACCCAAAGGAGCAGGAGCAAAGGGTGCAGGAATCACAAGGGGAACTACTTCCTTATTCAGGGCAAAAACGTCTTCAAACCAAAGTTCATCCCCAAAATGTGTTCCCAACTGTTTCCTCGGTGCATCCTTTCTTTCCATTGATCTTGTTTTGATTTTTGTGGATGGTAGAGGGTGTAGGGATTGTTTGGTCTTCCTGTATGGAAAACCTGTAACCCCAACACGAACACCAAATAGCCCACCTTCTACCCCTGTCCCCCTTCAGCAATGTTCTTTCTTGCTGTAAGCAAGGTGGTATGTGCACCTGGGTCCATTTCTGGGCTCTCTTTCTGTTCTGTTGGCTTGTTTGTCTGTCCTGTTGTGATGACTGTAGAATTATACTGGGCCTTGATAATGGCAGTGTAGGCCAACCTACTATATTCTTGTGCAAAAGCAGCTTTGTTCTTCCACACAAATATTCCCCTATTCCTTCCTCCCCTTTCTTGTTTTATGTGTGTGGAAATGTGTATGTGTGATGTATGTGCACGCCCATTCTCAGAGGCCAACAAAGGAGAATGTCAGATGTTCTCCTATTGCCCTCCACCTTCTTCCCTTAGGACCGGCTCTCTCATTGACCTGAAGAGCTGAGCTGATGGCCAGTAAGCCCCAGTGATTCTCCTGTCTCTGTACCAAACTGAGGGCACTTACACATGGATCTGTCTTTTCCATGGCTCTGGACACCCAAACTCCAGGCTTCATGCTTGTAGAGCGAGCGCCCCACCCACAGAGCCATTTCTCCTATAAACATTTATAAACATTTTAGAATTAGCCTTCCATTTCCTTGGAGAAAACTCCCAGTTAAGAACTTTATTGAGGGCTGGAGAGATGGCTCAGTAGTTAAGGGTACGGGCTGCTCTTCCAGATGGTCCAGACTTCAATTCCCAGCAACCACGTGGTGGCTCACAACCATCTATAACAAGATCTGGTGCCCTCTTCTGGCCTGCAGGCATATATGCAGGCAGAACCTTGTATACATAATAAATGAATAAATAATAAATCTTTTTTTTTTTTTTGGTTTTTTTCGAGACAGGGTTTCTCTGTGTAGCTTTGTGCCTGAATAAATCTTTTTTTTTAAAAAAGAAAATTATAAATAAAACATTTTAAAAAAAAGAACTTTATTGAAGCTGGGCGGCGGTGGCACACGTCTTTAATCCCAGCACTCGGGAGGCAGAGCCAGGAGGATCTCTGTGAGTTCAAGGCCAGCCTGGTCTACAGAGCGAGATCCAGGACAGGCACCAAAACTACACAGAGAAACCCAGTCTCAAAAAACCAAAACCAAAACAAAACAAAACAAAACAAAACAAAAAAAAAAAAAACTTTATTGAGAGCCAGGGGTGGTGGCGCACACCTTTAATCACAGCACGCTGAGGCAGAGGCAGGTGGATCTCTGAATTCAAGGCCAGCCTGGTCTACAAAGTGAATTCCAGGACAGCAGGGTTTACACAGAGAAACCCTGTCTTGAAAAACAAAACAAAACAACAATAACAAAACTTTATTGATGGTCTAGAGAAATAGCTATGTGGCTAAAAGCACATTCTGCTTTTTCAGAGGATCTGAGTTGGGTTCCCAGCACCCACATCTGGTAGCTCACAGCTGGCTGAAACTTCAGCTTCAGGGGATCCATCACCCTCTTCTGGACTCTTTGTCAGCACCTACACTCACATATACACACAGAGACACACACATAGACACATAATTAAATATAAATCATTTTAAAAAGCAGCTTCATGGCAGTCCTTGTAAGCCGAGCTGCCATGAAGTTCTCAGAAAATTGCCACTTTTCCATTTTCTTTCAGATCCTGGCAAGAACTTAAGTATGCTTTTCCGATACTTTGGGCTGCCGGACTTTGTCTCTGAAGCCTCCATCCCTGCTGTGTTGCTGCTGCCTGCTGCCATGTGGGGGCCTCCATGCTGCTAACTCAGACAGCATGACTTTTTCCCTTTGCTCCGTCCTCCTCCAGGCAGCTGCTGAGATTTCTAGCTTGCCTGATCTAGGGTAATTCCCTTTTCATCACTAATAAAACTGTCCTCAAGCATAAAAAATAACTTTGCCAGAACTGAATTAAATGGATAAGTCAGGTTAGGGGAATAGACATCTAGATGACATGTGCCTGTACAGTGCCAGTGTGCAGAGGCCAATGCTAGATGTCATCCAACAGCCTCCACCTTGCTTTAAAACAGGATCTCAGTGACACAGAGCTCACTGGGTGAACTGGCTGGCTTCTAGGTCCGACGTTTACACAGGTGCTGGGAATCTAAACTCAGTTCCTCATGCTTGCATAGAAAGGCCTTTACCCACTGAGCCATTCCCCAACTCCTGGATAATTTCCAGAAGGTTTGCCTTCTTCCCACTGTTACCCTGTGACTGGTTTTTTTGTTTGTTTGTTTACCTCTAGCAGTCCTAGAAGGCTCTTTTAAATTCTGTGAGGTCTTTATAATCCCCTTTCCTTGGCTTGTGTTTTAAAGACTCCTTTCTTTCTTTCTTTCTTTTTTTCTTTCTTTCTTTCTTTCTTTCTTTCTTTCTTTCTTTCTTTCTGTCTGTCTGTCTGTCTTTCTTTCTTTCTTTCTTTCTTTCTGTCTTTCTTTCTTTTTCTTTCTTCCTTCCTTTCTTCCTTTTTTTTTGGTTTTTTCAAGGCAAGGTTTCTCTGTGTAGTTTTGGTGCCTGTCCTGGATCTTGCTCTGTAGACCAGGCTGGCCTCGAACTCACAGAGATTCACCTGGCTCTGCCTCCGAGTGCTGGGATTAAAGGCATGAGCCACCACTGCCCGGCTGACTCTTATTTCTTAACTTTGCTATTTGGTAACCTGCTGTAAATCCCAGTGTGAGGTACTGGTAAGCCTGATTCTTCTGCCACCCACTGGCTCTGACTCATACCGCTTTATTTATTGCATCTTGTGACCTTTATTTTTGTTGGGTTTTTTTGTTTGTTTGTTTTGTTTTTTGAGAAGGTTTCACTGGGTAACCTAGGTTGGCATGAAACTCACTGTGTAATACTTGCGACCTCAAACTTGTGATCCTCCAACCTCTATCTTTTGAGTACTGGGGGCATGGGCCACCACTCTGGCTCTGTTGCCCCACCCCCACCCCCAGGGTCTTGCTGTGTAGCTCCAACTGTCCTGGAACTCACTCTGTAGACCAGGCTGGCCTTGAACTCAGAGATCTCCTGCCTCTTCTTCCCAAGTGCTGGGATTAAAGTGTGTACCACTGCACTGGCCTCTGTTGGGTATTTTCAAGGCCTGGTTTGAAGTTATTTTCTTCTAAAGAGGATTTATTTCCTAGGAACACTTTCCGTTGAATGTTGGCCACAGTTTTCTACTCACACACAGGGGACTGTGTATTTTGGAGTACAAGCCACAGGATTTAGTAAAACCTCTCACTCCAGCCTCAGGCAGGCCATGTAATCCCTCTGCATCTGCCCTATCGTCTGTGAAATCACATCCTGGTACCTACTGCCTAAGGCTGCAAGACTGGGATGGAATAGTGTACATAAATAAGAAGCATCAGTGGTGGCCAGTGAGAAGCATGCTCTCGCACTGAGTAACTCCACTCCTGCCCCTGCCAATGGGAGCAAACCAGTGCACCCTTGGCCACAACCAGTAGCATGACCCTATTGAGAGCACAGCCTTGAACTTGTTGTGTGGCCAAGGAGAACTTGGGTGCTTCACCTAGCTCCTGTGAGTTCTCAGCTCTCAGGTTGAGATGTCTGAACCTCCAGGTGCCCTTGAGGGACAGAAGCCTCCACCCTCAGTCTTGACCATGGTCTGGAATTGTATTGGAGATCATTTGGAACTGGGTAACAAGAAAAATGACACTTAACAGAAATAATTTTCTTCAGATGCTGTAGGAATTGGTTGGCTATTATTTTTTTAATTATTAGATCATGGATGCACCTCAAAAATAGAACAACCATCTGTATGTGCAAGGCCCTGGGCTCAGTTCTAGCACTACAAAAAGAAAAGAAACAGTCATCACAACTATGTGGTAGAGCAATAAGATGTTAGTAATTTTATGTGTGTGAGTGTTTGCCTGCACATAAGTCTGTGCACCGTGTGCATGCCTGGTACCTGTGGAGGCCAGAAGAGGGCGTTAGGTTTCCTGGCTCTGGAATTTCAGAAAGTTGTGTTATGCCCAGATCACGTCCCCAAAGAAGCCACCGGAGACTTTAGGTACAGAATGCAAAAGCAAGGTTTATTGTTCTTACTACAAGCCATGGTCAGGGAAGCTCATCAAAGCACTCACTTGTAGTAGTGAGGCCGAGAGGAGCTTGTCCTTTCTTGGGGAAGTTAGTTTTTATAGGCAAAACCCATCAAATTTCTTAGAGGGGAGGGGGTTAGTACGGGTCCATCCTTGATTGGTCCAGTTTTTCCCGGGCCTGGACTTGGTAGCTTATCTGTTTGCTCTGTCAGGAGTTTTACAACCCATCTCCGGGGTCCTTGAAGTTTGGGATGTTTTATGACCACTTAGCTTCTGCCAGATGGTTGAATATCCTGACTCTGTGTTTTCTTAAGTTTCTGTAGCTGATAAAGCCACCTGGGAAAGTCTAAGTTCTTATCTACACTTAGGAATCCTGGTTGGTGGTTACAATTATCACTTTGGGGGCAGTCCAGCACAAGTCCCAGGCTTTGTCCTTGAGCCACCCACCATGGGGGCTGGCTGGCCAAGCACGTACTGACTGTGGGGGCTGGCTCAGTGGTAACTCTAAGTTGGTGAGGGGCCCCATAGAGTAAACATCTGGCTGAACTTTACGTGCAGAAAGGGGGCTACTGCAAGGACTATCTTTTGTTCACGGCCCTGCCAGAGACTGCTTGCTCAGTCTCAGGAAACTGAAATTGAGGCCTGATCCCTGAGAGAAGACTGAGCAGCCTGTTATGGCATCTGCTTGGTCCTTTCAGTTGTGTGCTGGCATGTGGGAGCTAGGAAGCAGACAGCCCTCCGGAAGTTCAGCCAGTGCTCATGTTACACCTTGTCTGTTGTGCACCACGCGGAAGGAGAGACAACACTTTAATAAATCGCCACATAAGTGGAGCCACTGATCCATCAGGGCTGCAGGACAAGGACTCGGGAGCCTTGCTGCTCCTGGCAGCCCCGAGTAGGGGCAGAAGCAGGCTTTATAAGCACAAAACCCACAAACACCTGTTGCCAAGTCACAGCTGCAGTTTTCCACTAATCAGGATTCAGAGACCAGGGGCTTTCCCTATGTGTTCCATCCTTGTCAACCACACAGAATGTAAGCTTTTCAGTTCAACCAATCAGATTCATTTGTTCTTTCTGTTGTTAGGAACGGCCATAATGCTTTAGAGAACTAAGGGGCATCAGAGACTATTTCTGTTGTCTGAGGAGGAGATGGGTCAGCCATTGGAAGATTCCCAGCTCCCCTTGGTGTTGGGAACCTGAACTTTGTTTCACTCTGCAGGTAAAATGGAATCTAGAGTCAGAATGGCAGTGCTTAGGACAAGGTGCTTTTGCCTGCTCCCTTCACTCTTAACTGCTGAAGCCAGCTCTGCAGTCTCAAATTGTTCATAAGTTTTAGTCATGTGGAAAGTTGACAGTAATATAAAATGAAGTAAAGGGAAAGTTGAAATTGTATATTGGCATGAAAATATCTTAACTCCTTTCTAGGAAAAGGAGTGTAAAGCAGTGTACTTAATAATATCCTGGGGTTGGGGATTTAGCTCAGTGGTAGAGCGCTTGCTAGCTTGCCTAGCAAGCGCAAGGCCCTGGGTTCGGTCCTCAGCTCCGAATAAACAAACAAACAAACAAACAAACAAAAAATAGTATCCTGGTACACTCCTGTACTCAAGAGAAGCAAATAAATAGACTTTTTTTATTTATTTGTTTGTTTGTTTTTTGAGACAAAACATAGCCCAATCTGGCCTTGAACTTACTATGTAGGCAAAGATGACCTTGAGCCCTGATCCTCCTGCCCCTAACTTCCAAATGTTGGAATTATGGGTGAGCACAACACCCCTGGCTTGTTAACAATCATTCCTTTTTTGTTTTATTTGGTGGGGGGGTTCTGTGTGTGGGGAGAGGTTCTGTGTGTGGGGAGGGGGGTTCTTGTGTGGGGAGGGTGGTTCTGTGTGTGGGAGGGGTGGGTTTGGGTTTTTGAAATAGGGTTTCTCCATATAGCCCTGGCTGTCCTGGAACTCATTCTGTAGACCAGGCTGGCTTTGAACTCAGAGCTCTGCCTGCCTCTGCCTCCGGAGTACAGGGATTAAAGGTGTGCACCACCACTGCCCAGCCAGTCATTCCTCTTGAATGATAGAATTCTAAGTCATTTTCTCCCAATGGCAGTATGGTGCAGTAGTAAGGGGCTGGGCTTGGAGTCAGAAAGCCGTGCATTCAGTATCTGTTTGGCTTTAGACAAATGACAGACTTTTGGTTTTCCCATCTGTTGGGTTGTTTTGGGGTGTAGCTCTGTGGCAGGGTGCTTGCCCAGCATGCAGAAAGCTGTTTTTTAAGGAAGAAAGATCTTGAGTCCCAAGAACTTACCTGTATTCTGGCACACTTGGCTGTAAATGGTTGATGTTACTGTGTTTCTCCTTGGTTTAAAGTTTATTTATAGCAAAAGGTAAAGGGGACCAATGGCAGCCTATTAAGTTCTGCTTTGTGGACTTTTAAGGTATTGTTTTAGCTATTTATAAGGTTGGGCATACGATGACTTTTTTTTCCCCTCCCAAGTCACGGGAGCTGGATTTTCTAGTAAGGTAATTTTCCCCTTGATCCTCTTTAAAAGCTTAAAAGAGGGGCCCGTAATAACAATTCAAATGTTTTATAATGAAGCTGGGCTACTTGAAGATGCAGACCTGTCAGTAGTGCACAAGTGTGTAAGCCGGGAAAGTCCACTAGCACCATAGTTTCTGATACAGTGGGAAGAGCCCAACTGCAGCTCCAAGGCTGTTCAACCACAGAGGGCACCCTGGCCATCGGGGACACCGCTACAGCATACAGTTGTGCTGCCCTTGTTAGCCCACCCATCTTACTGTCTTAGTTTGTTAGTTTTACATATATGGATTGTGTCCAGATTTCTTTGATGCTAAACATATACTTTTTTTTTTAATGTTATATGCATTGTTGTTTTGTCCTGGGTGTTGGGTCCCTTGGAACTGGAATTACAGACAGTTGTGAGCTGCCATGTGGGTGCTGGGAATTGAACCCAGGTCTTCTTAACCGTTGAACCATCCCCTATATACTGTCTTTTTGATTTTCTTTTGGTTGGTTTGTTGGTTGGTTTTTTGTTTTGTTTTGTTTTGGTTTGTTTTTTGTTTTGTTTTGTTTTTTTTGTTTTTGTTTTTTTTCAAGACAGGGTTTCTCTATGTAGCTTTGCACCTTTCCTGGAACTCACTCTGTAGCCCAGGCTGGCCTGGAACTCACAGAGATCCGCATGCCTCTGCCTCCTGAGTGCTGGGATTAAAGGAGTGTGCCACCACCACCTGGCTTTCCTATATACTTTTTTTTTTATAATTGAAGAGCAAGATAAAAATGTCCAAAAACAAGTTAGAGGTGGTGGTACATGCTCATAATCTCAGAATTCAGAAAGCTGAGGCAGGAAGCTTATAAACTCCAGATCAGTCTTGAGACATTTCATAAAACAAAACAATCAGACAACCTTTAACAACAGCAAAGGCTGTGCAGACAGTCTCTAACTGAAGATCTTTTTATTGTCTATCTTCCTTCTTTCTTCCTTTCTTAAAAAATTACATTGTCCCGGGCAGTGGTGGTGCACACTTTTAATCCCAGCGCTCGGGAGGCAGAGGCAGTTGCATCTCTGTGAGTTCAAGGTCTACAGAGCAAGTTCCAGGACAACC
Organism: Peromyscus attwateri; assembly: GCA_902168425.1. NCBI lineage: Eukaryota > Metazoa > Chordata > Mammalia > Rodentia > Cricetidae > Peromyscus > Peromyscus attwateri. Next base: position 5,685 of record CABHPP010119020.1, on the reverse strand, counting down.
AGGACTACACAGAGAAATTCTGTCTTGAAAAACCAAATCAAACCAAAACAAAATTACATGGTCAAGGTTAGAGAGACAGCTCAGTGGTTAAGGATGCTGCTGCTCTTGCAGAGGACCCTGGTTCAGTTCCCAGTATTCTTGTGGTGGCTCACAGCCATTTGTACGTCCAGTTCTAGGGCTCAGATACCTTCTTTTGACGTGTGTGTGCGCGCGTGCGTGTGTGTGCGTGTGCGCCAACACCCACAGAGGACAATTTGTAGGAATTGGTTCTCTCTTTCCACCTTGTGGGGCCCAGGAAACAAACTCAGGTCATAGGCTTAGCAGCAAGTGCCTTTACTCACCTAGCCCTCATCAGCCCAAGATCTTTTGATTTTAGAAGATGCAGAAGTGACAGACAATCGGTAGAAACCACACCTCAGCTTTTAGTCTTGATCTTTTCTTCTGCTAGCACTGTCCAGTCTACACCTCCCCATGCTGGGTGGCAGCTGTCACCACCCCTGTGGAAACAGCTGACACTCAGCCTGGACTGTGTCGCTAAGCTGTGATGGTCTGTAGATTATAGACTCTGTGTGTGTTTTGGTCTCATGATATTTTCAATTATGATGGACTTAGAGGTACGTTGTAAGATGAGATATGGTACATCTGTGCAGAACATGCTTGGCTCGGGGCTAGAGAGATGGCTGAGTGGTTGAGTGCTCACTGCTCTAACAGAGGACCCAGGTTCAGTTCGAGCTTCCACGTGGCAGCTGACAGCCACTCGTAACTCCAGTTCCAGGAGATTTAACACTCTCTACTGGTTTCCTTGGGCACCAGGCATGCACATGGTACACACATATAAAATAAATAAAAGAGACAAGAACATACTTGGCCGAAAAATGTATTTCGTATGCCTAACTCGTCCTTGCTATTAAGAAAGCGCCCCAGTGCCCTAAATACGTAGGAAGCAGTGCAGTAAAGTGCCTGAGAGGCCGGGGACAGCGAGGGGCAAATCACAGCCTAAGTGGCGCCGGGATGCTGAGCCTGTGTCTGTCTTGCCCAGGACGGAATGAGCCCTTGAAGAAGGAGCGGCTCAAGTGGAAGAGTGACTACCCCATGACAGATGGGCAGCTGCGGAGCAAGCGAGATGAGTTTTGGGACACAGCTCCTGCCTTTGAGGGCCGCAAGGAGATCTGGGATGCCCTCAAGGCTGCCGCCTATGCTGCTGAAGCTAATGACCATGAGCTGGCTCAGGCCATTTTGGATGGAGCCAGCATCACTTTGCCTCATGGTAAGCAAGCAGCACCGACTCCACCCTTGCAGGGGCTGGGGGTGTCGGGGTTCATTAACATGGAGGTAGAGGAAAGCCACCAGGTGTCAGTAGTTTCTCTTTAAGCTGGTGGGGATGGAGGAATATGCATATATGTATGGCTGTCGTGTTCATTTAAACAGCTCTTTCTGGCATGAACAAGAAACACAAGATACAAAACCAGGCATGGTAGCACATGCCAGTGATCCCAGCACAGGGGAGTCTGAAGTTCAAGTTCAGGGCCAGTCTGGGTTATATGAGACTGTTGAGGAAGGAGGGAGGGAGGGAGGGAGGGAGGGAGGGACAGGACCCCCTTTTGCCTAATGAGAAGACAGAAAGACATCAATAGAACCTACAAGCTGGGCTGGAGAGATATAGCACTGACTGTTCTTCCAAAGGATCTGGGTTCATTTCCCAGCACCCACATGGGAGCTAACAACTGTCTGTAACTCCAAGATCTGACACAGACATACATGTAGGCAAAGCACCAAATGCAAATAAAATAAAAATAAATTATATACATATATATATTTTTTTAAAAAAAAAAAAAGCCCTACAAGCTAAAGGCTTGCTGGAGGTACTTAGGGTCTCAGAGCATTTGAGGTCCTGATCTGGAACTTTGTGCTGCATTGTCTCATTTAAGTTCCTAGCACCCTCATTTGGCTGTGAAGGGAAAGCAGTTGTAGAACTCCAGTCACAGACCTAGGTCTCGACTGGCCCTTTCCTATGACCTTTCCTAGCTCTGTGGCCCTGAGCAGAGGTTGTCTCACATTAAAGCCTGAGCCTCTTGCAACCACAAAGGATTGTTCAGGATGTGCATAATATCATCACCTAGTCCAGTACAAGCACTTAGGGGGTGCTTGAGACTCGGTGAAGGCATCCCACTTGCATTACATTATAGCAGTAAGGAAATTGGGGCTCAGCCCAGCACCTAGCATGTGTACTCAGCCAAAATGTTGAATAAACAAGTGACTGATGGAGCCAGCCCCGTGTTCTTCTAGTCATAAGGATGTCCCAGAGAGTCCTGACTGGGGTAGGACTGGGGACTGTGAGGTAGCTGTGGAGGGTGAGTTAATCTGCTGTAACAAAGTACCACAAATGGGTCCTTACACACTAGAAATCTGTTTCTCACAATTCCAGAAGCTGGAAAGTCCAAGGAGAAAGTGCCAGCCATTTTAGTTCTGGTGAGGGTTCTCTCCTCTTTGCTGTTCTCACATGGCAGGCAGGCAGAGAGAGGATGCGGAGAGTTCTCTGGGGCCTTTTCTTGTAAGAAAACTGATCCCATCAGATTATCCCAACATTATCATTTACTCATGTAACCTTATTACTTCCAAATTGGCTTCAGCATAGGAATTTGGGGGACACGGGATTCTGTGCATGACAGCAGGTCCCCAGACTACACTGATTGCCCTGCCTTTCCCACAGGAACCCTTTGTGAATGCTACGATGAGCTGGGCAATCGATACCAACTGCCCATCTATTGCCTGTCACCACCTGTGAACCTGCTGCTGGAGCACACGGAGGAGGAGAGCCTGGAGCCCCCTGAGCCCACCCCTAGTGTGCGCCGAGAATTCCCACTGAAAGTACGCCTCTCCACAGGCAAGGACGTGAAGCTCAGCGCCAGCCTGCCCGACACAGTGGGGCAGCTCAAGAGGCAGCTGCACAGCCAGGAGGGCATCGAGCCATCCTGGCAGAGATGGTTCTTCTCTGGGAAGCTGCTTACAGACCGCACACGGCTCCAAGAAACCAAGATTCAAAAAGACTTTGTCATTCAGGTCATCATCAACCAGCCCCCACCACCCCAGGACTGACAGACAGCTGACTCCTGGGAAGAGAGGCCATGGAGGTCCCCTGCAGGCTGTGGCTGCCTTCCAGCACTGTTGTCTTCTTCAGGGGCACCTCCTGCCACCCTGCTGTATGGCTCTTAGTGAGCCACGAAGGGACTTGCCTTCCAGGGTGCTGGATCCACAGAGCTGCCTGCCACACACAGGCCTTGCCAACCTTGTCGGAGAAAAGGCACCTGGCATTCTCCACCACGGGTTGGCGCCGTGGGGGCCAGCTTGCAAACCCTGGACCCCAGATTTGTCATCTGGTGCCACCACTGTGCTCACTCCAGTTTTCTGCTCAGGGTTGGAAGCAATTGCTGTCTCCCGCTCTTTGTCCCTCACCATGACTCTGCCCTGGGCACATGCCAGTCCCCTGGAGGGGAGGGAACCACCAGTGAGCCCCAGGGCTTGGAGAGCTTGAGGCGGGCCTCTCTGCCTCTCCCTGCACCCAGCACAATCGGCAGAGATGAGGCAGATGGCCAGGTAGCCAGGCTTTATGGCAGTGGTCTGCACAGGGCCATCCCCAACGGTAACCCAGGCAGGGTCAGCTCTGTAGCCTGATCATGGCCCCAGCAGGGCCCTGTGTACAGACACATCTGCATTTTATCAATAAAGCCTTTTGCTCCTCCTCACCTAGTCCTTGACTTTGCATTCCACAGCATGGTGGAGCCCACAGCTCCTGCTGGTTTGGGAACAGATGGGCACAGTAGAGCATCCAACCTGAGCTGCCCTTCTTGTGGGCCCTAGTCTCATCCAACCCCTCTGTGTTCCCGTGGGTCCTGAAAAAAGCCACTTTACCTCCGAACGCATTTTGCTTTTTTTAAAGTGGAGGTGGCACCACCTGCCCTGCCTCCTGCAGCAGTTGCTGGGACAGTTAAATGGGGGGCACATGTGAAAGAGTAAAGGAGCGCCCACAGAAGGCAGCGTGAGCTCTGCGCCTGCTGCCCTGCAGTGCCAGCTTGGAGCTGGAGGAGATAGTGCCCTGCTGTGTCTGAGCAGAGCTTTCAGAAATGTGTGAGCCAGGGCCGAAGGGGGTCTGTCTGTTCCTCGGGTTTCCTCTGGGGAACCGTGTGCATTACCAGAAGGGAATCTCAGATAAGGTGTCACCAGGGGCGTCACTTGCGGTTGTGGAGGTGCAGAGCTGGGGCATCTGCAGTCCGGTGGCAGGTTAAACCTGGGTCACAGTGACCCAGGGCTCCAGGCTGCAAGTCCCAGGTGTGGAGCCCAGAGAGTGCAGGTCTCTGCCTTTCCTCCATGTACTCTTTGTTTTCAGGGAGTGTGGCCAGCTTCGCCCAAGGCAGCCTGGCATTAAATAGTACTCCTTGTCAGCTGGCCTTGGCTCTGCGCTCTGGCTTCTCTTAAAGCAACATTGTAAGTTCTGCTGAGGGTCCTGGGAAGAAGAGGCAAACAGATGGACGGGGTCTGTTTGTGGCTGGCTAATGGACATGCTATTCAGTGTAGCCATGCTTCACTAGGGTGTGCTGCCACCAGAGGGCAGCAGCTGCTCCAACTCCTGCCTAGAGAAGGTCCCCAAAGCCCCTAGAAACGCAGATCTTTGGGGGCTCATGTTTGGTTTTTTTCAGGCCCCCTGTCCGGCACCAGCTGGACAGGATTTCTTGGTATCCAGCAGGTGGCACTACCATCCAGGCCAGTGGCAACATGTTGGTCCTTTTTGCAGCATATTCACCCTGGCTAAGACTTAGCCAGTTCCCAGCACTGAGGACACTGGACCCCTTCCTGCAGCTGTCCTCTTGGGGCGCTGTGCCTTCTGGCTCCCGTAGGCCAGAGGTTAGGGGAGGGGCAGCTTCCCTGGCCTGGGCAGTGGTTTCCCATGCTCCCTGGGGCTGTCCGAGGTGAAGGTGACAGGTGGGGGACACAGGTGGAGAATTGAGCCCGTGAGCTCATGACAAAGGCGCCCAGTGGGCGTGGTGGGTGCTCTGGCCTATAAAGACCCTGTGCCCTGTGGCTTGCTGAGGCAGTCATGGAGGGCACCATGGAAGGTCCCGAGGCAGTGCAGAGAGCCACAGAGCTCATCGAGCAGCGGCTTGCCCAGGAGGAAGAAACTGAGGTGGGAGCCAGGGTAAAGGGTGTTGGGGAGGGAGGGCTCCAGGTTAAGGAGTCCATCTGTACTGTCATGGGAAGGGAAGGACTGGCTGCAGGCAACATGCTGGGCAGGTATTGCCTGGGGCCCAGCCAGGCCCATTTCCACACCAGGATGCTCCTGATGGGGTTGGTTGTGGGTGGTGAGAGATGGGGCTTCAGCCCCTCAAACAGGCACTTGGAGAGGGCAGACCTTCCCAAGACTCTGCCCACTCACCGGGCTTCGGGAGATAGATTGCACTATAGGGAAAGTCAGGAGGGTCCTGAGACACACACGCCCCAATTGTCCCCTGGATGCCAGCGTAGGAACACCTCCACGGTTTGGTTGTTCAGGAGAATAAGCTGATAAGAGTAGAGAAAGGAGATGGAGGCGGCCAGCTGGGGCTTACGCAGGACTGTGGGTAGTGCTTGCTGAGGCCTAAGGCACCAGGTGCATTTTCTCTTGGATAAGTAAGTGGGGCTGGATTACTGACT
>CABHPP010119019.1:0-14173 GCA_902168425.1 Peromyscus attwateri | reverse complement strand
TTAATAGCGGGTCTGGCCATATATGGAGCCTTTGGGAACTTTGCTCCAGCACAGGGCTTTGATAATGGTCTCTGTGCCCCGAGAGTGCAATTGTGGGCTGTGGGGCAAGGAGACTGTGTGGGCGCTGAGAAGAGACATGTCGGGGAGCCTGTGCGGAGATGTGAGGCCTTTGATTGGGCCTCCTTGTTGTGTAGGGGGTAGACCAGAAAGGCCTGTATTCTGAGTGGTAACACCTCCAGTGCCCTCCCCAGGGCTGACCCTGTTGATGGTCAAAAAGAACTCCCGAGCTCTTGAGGTGAAGGAATTGGGAAAGTATTAAGAACAAGAAAATGGCAGCCGGGCGTTGGTGGCGCACGCCTTTAATCCCAGCACTCGGGAGGCAGAGGCAGGTGGATCTCTGTGAGTTCGAGGCCAGCCTGGGCTACCAAGTGAGCTCCAGGAAAGGCACAAAGCTACACAGAGAAACCCTGTCTTGAAAAACAAAACAAAAACAAAAACAAAAACAAAAAAAAAGATGGCCTTGGGCCTTGCACTCCCCAGACGAAGGCTGGAGACCCCCTGTGGGAGAGGAGTGTGCTGGATAATTTTTGTCAATTTGACAGGAGCAAGAGTTATCTGGCGAGAGGGGATCTCCCTTGGGGCATCGCCTCCATCAGACTAGCCTTCGGGCATCTGTGTGGGACATGGTCTTGATTAATGGTTGACGTGGGAGGGCCCAGCCCACTGTGGGCGGTGCCACCTCTGGGCAAGGAGTCCTGCATTGTGTAAGGAAACCAACTGAGTAAGCAAGCGGGAAAGGAAGCCAGCAACAGCACTCCTCCCTGTCTCCACAGCGGTCCCTCCTTCCAGTTCCTGCTTTGAGTCACTGCCCTCACATCTCTTCGTGATGAGCTGTCCCAGAAGTGTAAGATGAAACAAAGCCTCCCCCCCCCCCCCGCCCCCCCACGTTGCTTTTGGTTGTGTTATCATAGCTGCAGAAAACGCACTAGAACAGGATGCCCGTGGCCTGGAGTTTAAAGAACTGTAGGAGCAGGGAAGGGCCAGGAAGAAATCATGAGATCAGTGGCCAGGGTGGGACTTGGGGTAGTGGTGAGTGTGGGTGTGACCACCTGGGGAGAACAGGAGCCTGGGACGTGGAGATCTGAGTGGGGTATCAGGAGTCTGAGAGGAGAGATGTGGCTGTGGCCACTCCCTCAACAGTACACAGTCAGGCCATGGGACTGAAGCCCAGCCCAGGCTCCCTCTTCCATGGAAGAAGTCCAGGCCCTGAGCCTGTTTGGAGACTCCCTGACAAGCCCATCTATAATCTCAGCCATTGAGTAGAGTGCGTCAATCAGAAGACCCAGTTCCCTGGAAAAACACCCAGGTGGAGAGAGCTGTGACTCCATGTTACCGCAGGACAGCCAGGACATCTGTGGTGGCCCAGGTTTGGGGGAGGTGAGTTATCTCAGACCGGGCCACCCTGCTGCTCTGTCACTCGGTAGCCAGGCTGGTATTTACGGTATATTGGTTTTTTAAATTGCAGTACCACATCGATCCCCGTTTTCCGTGCAGGCCTCATTCTCTGTGCCCTGTCTCAGCCTTCCTCTGCATTGCTGGGTCTTTCTCTGTCTTGGCTCTCTTCATCTGGCTTTTAACGCAGGGCATTCTCTCCATCATGTCCCGTTACCTATGGTACGTGTCTGTATTGCTCTGTTCATTAGCACACACATTACATCCTCTCTTGTCCTGTGTGCAGCCCCTTTATGTGCTAAAGCTGTACCTGTGGCTTTGCTAATCTCCTCTGGACCCCACGACAGGGAGGAAGTGTGGCGTTGTCTCCACTTAAACGTGAAGAAATAGGCACTCAGAGAAGCTAATGGAGTGACCAGGTCATGCTTGGATTATAGTATGTCATAATAGTGGCTTCTGGTCATCAGAGCTCGGTGTGAGCCCAGCACTTCTATACAATCTCTCTCTCTCTCTCTCTCTCTCTCTCTCTCTCTCTCTCTCTCTCTCTCTCTCTCTCTCTCTCTCCTTCCCTCCCTCCCTCTCTCTCCCTCCCTCTCTTTCCTCTTCTCCCCCCTTGTGTGTGTGTATGTGTGTGTGTGTGTGTGTGTGTGTGTGTGTGTGTGTGTGTTTGTGTGTAGGGCAAAGGAAGCTCTCAGGCGTCATTCACTTTTCAGCCACCAGCCACTTTGCTTTGTCACTACTGCCTCTTGCTTGCCTGGAGCTCACCAAGCAGGCAGGACTGGTTGGCCAGCAAGTTCCAGGATTCCACCTGCCTCTGCCCCCCTGGTGCTCTGATACAAGAGTACCACCATGCTTGTTTGGTTCTGCAGTAGGTGTGGAACTCAGGCCCTCATGCTTGCAGGGCAAGCGCTTTACTGACTGGGCCTTCTCCCCAACCCTAACGTCACACTCTCAATGGTTCTATGGGATGGGTCCTGTCCGCTTGCTTCACTGATGAGGATGGGCAGTTAAGCAGTCACACAGTCAGTAAGATGGCAGGGCTCCGATTCAGCCCCAAGAACCTGTTTCTGCACCCACACTTCAACCACTGTTGTCCCAGGTTGTGATTCTAAGATGGGCTAGGGACATCAGGGCCTTGGTCACTTGGATTTCAGGACCAGAAGAATGTGACTACAGCTCCTTGGAAGGTTGGACTCTGACCTCAGCAGTCCCGTCTAAGAGCTGTGGTCATGTGCATCTCTCTCACTAAGCCTGTTCCCCTTTGTGAACTGGTTAACACCGGTCCTAAGTTCCGAGAACTGTCCTGACTCCTGAATGAGTGGAGAGTCACAGCAGGCTACAGGCCCTGGAACGCACATGGGGTACCATCATTTGCTCACCCTACCCTTTGCAAGAGACATGACTGGTGTGCAGATGTGGAAATTGAGTCCTGAGTGTTGCAGGAACTGTCACAATCTGTTGGACTTGGGAATACCAGGAAGCAAGACTTGCAGCTTTAAAATTAGGAGGGACGGGGTGGGGGAGGAGGGTCACCAGGTGATGTAACAAGCATGCAGCTGAGCCAGGACTTGAGCCCTGTGTTCCTTATCATTCTCATGGCTGAGACCAAAGAACACCTGTCAGCAAGCAACCTGGGGGAGGAAGCGGCTGTGGTGGCTCACAGTTTGAGGGGACACAGTCCATCATGGCGGGAAAGGCATGGTGGGGAAGGCATGGTGGCAGGAAGGTGAGGCAGCTGAGTCCATTACTTCCACAGTCAGGAAGCAGAGAGATGAATGTTGGCGCTCGGCTCACCTCTTTATATTCACTCTGGGACCCCAGCCCATGGAATGGTGCCACTTTTATTGTAGATGGGTTTTATTGTTTACTTGTGGTGAGTTTTCTCACTCCAATGAACTCCTCTAGAAAACCTCTCACAGACACACCCGATGCTGTCTCCTCGGTGTTTCCAGATCTTTCCAGATGGCCATCAGCATTAACCATCACAAGTCCCCTTGTGTCAAAGGCCAACTACTGTGCTCAGGGCACCTGTGTGGACATTGCCTCTCTTGGTGCTTGTGTGTGTGGAGCCCTGGTAAGCTTTGGAGATGTTACTGTATCTTGGTCTCACAATAGCTGTGAATTAGGCAATCTTATCCAAATGGTAAGAACAAAGGAACCGAACATAAAGAGGTGAGGTCACAGGCCGGAGGCACTCAGCAGTGGCTGCGGTGAGCTTGGAGCCCCTGAGTCCTGACACATTCTCCGGACCCCTCTCCCATAGCTCCCTCCTCCAATGTGTACACTGCCTCAGCCTTCATTCCAGTGTCAAGTCGTCAGGACACATGGGGGCTTTAGCCATAGTGGGAAGAAAAGAGGATCAAAGGTCACAAGGGTCCTGTGCTAATGTCACACAGCTTGCAAGTAACTGAGAAGCAGGGGACCCGGTCTCCTCTGGGTTCTCATCTGGGCTTCTGCTCCCATTGCCTTCTATGATAACCAGGCCAGGCCCCCAGTCTGTGGAAGGCATCAGTCTTCCCAGGCCAGATACACAGAGGGCAAGGCAGATGGGCAAGGCGGGGACCTTGGCTCGTGCATTTCATTTGATGGAGTTGTCACTGTCTGATCGTTCCCCAGCAGGGAGGGGAGGCACGCCAGCCCTCCTGCTGGCTGCACATCTGCTGATGGTAGAAGCCCAGTGGGCTCCAAAGCAGGTTCTCGGTGGACACGGCTCCCTCCTACCCCAGCTGGGGCTGAGAGCAGGACAGGCTGCATTTTCCTGGTCAGGCAGCAAAGGCTGTCAATGCCAGGCTTGCTTCTAGGGCAGCTGAATAAAAGAGTTAAGAAGGACAATGGCAAGAGTCTATAAATTCTGAATGACGTTCAGAAGAGAGGCCTGGGCCCCAGAACCCATAAAACCCACACGGCCTCCCAGTCAGGGTGATTAATGGACCTGTCTCCTGCCATCCAGCCTCCCCCTTGGAAGAGAACGTTCTCTTTTCAACTTCTAAACAGTCTCAGGATCCTTAACATGACATGGTGGTCTTGGGGTCATTTGTAGGGATGGACCACCCCGCCCCCCGCCACTGAACAGGTTGGGAAACTGAGGCACAGAGTGGGTCTGTGATTTGGATAATGGCCCTGGTTCCTTGGTGTTCCAGAAAGCTCTCACCAATGTACCTATTGGGTAAGCATTTACCATGTGCTGGGCCCTGTTCTGAGCACATTACCCTGGGGTCTCATTTGGTCCTCTGGTCCCCCGTGAGACACGGTTTTGTGACCCTCCTGGTTGTTAGGGTACATGGTGAGGAAATTGGCAAGGAAGGGTTTAGGGAGCCTCTCAGGGTCACGCAGCTGAGTCAGGCTTTGACCCTGTGATGTTAGCAAACCACATGAGCAGGAATTAGGATATATGAAACACAAGCCCTATACAGAAGGCTCAGAGGACGTGATGTAAGAAGGGCCGGAGAGAGCGTAGGAGCCAGAGGACCGTGGTGACTCCTAGGTGATGCTGTCGTCTAGATGTGACAGAATTGGTACAACCCATGAAATCACAACAAGATGACTTCTCTCACAAGACCCGAGTAAGACCATGCTAGCCAACATGCCGACACAGGGGGAAAATTGCACAAGACCCCACCCCAAACGAAGAGCTGTAGGCAGCTAGTGGCTGTTAAAGGAGGGAAATCAGATTTCTCTAGGGATAAAGCCCCCCGATAGGTTTCCCATTCTAAACGTATATGTAGCCCTAAACACTGGTCCATATGGAGATACACACATATATATATATATATCACAAAAATAATAATAGAAGAAATATATATATAAAACAAAAATAAAAAATAATAATAGAGGAAGTGGTCATGAGTTCAAGATGGGACTGGAGACACAGGAGGAGTTGGAGGGGTGGAAATGATGTAAATACAGTACTAATATGTGAAACTCTCAAAAATTATAATTTAAATTTAAAAAATGTGTCAGCAGAATGCCCCATGACAGGGAAGGGGAGCTGCTGCCTTAGCGGGTGGGGCTGTAGCCAGCCTCTTCCCAGTAGACAGTGGGTCACCCCATCTGGCTCTCCGTGGCCTGCAGCTTCAGCACTTCCAAAGAAAGGCAGGCGTCCAGGAGTAAGCAGGGCAGGTAGTGTCTTCGAGAAGCACCACAGAAAGAAATCAGGGCAGGAGTCTAGCACCAGGAAGCTCAACTCTTCTCAGACTCCAACTGGCATGTGACTGGTCTCCTCCTTAGAACCTCCTTCCTGGCTTCTGCCTTCCTCTGATGTGGCTTGGTTGGGGCGGGGGAGGGGGCAGCACACGGCTTCCAGGCCACCTAGTATACTGCATATTTCAAGTCTGTAGTGCTGGCCCCTGATCCTAAACTCCCTGCTAGAGGCAGGATGCATACAGTGGCCACACTGCCCACTAGGCACTGGGGCTGCTAGAAACATACACTGAAATGCAGGAATCCCGGGACTCTGCTGTTTCTGGTGGATTGGACCATAGCCCTCTCTATCCCTGCTACCATGTTAGGTGGGGTTTGGCCTTTTAGCATGGCTCAGCATGTTTGTCCATCAGAGGGGAGTATGGAGTGGGGGTTCAGTCATCAGGGAGAAGCAAAGGGGCTCTACTGAGGGTGCCATGGTCTTTGCATGGTGTGTGAAATCCCAGATCTAAAGAGGAAGAGGTCCTTCGGTTCAGCATCCCTCCATCTCACTCGCATGTGGTTGGGAGATGTTTACTGAGTTCCTGGCATTGCTCCTTGCTGGGAACAGAGGCCACTTCTACTGGTCTCTGCCCTCAAGGTGCTCTAGGGCTGATGGGAAGGTGGAGAGATGGATAGGTCATTGTCTATCATGCACGATAGTGGGGTTGGAGACGCACACTAAGAAGCCTGGAAGGCTTTCAGGAGGAGGTGATTCAATCCTGGCTTCCTAGGTCGCTGTACTAACCTCCTGTGTGACTCTGCCTCCCATCCCTGTCCCTCTAATTTCCTGCACAGCCACTGCGTGCCTTATTGGAGGCCCCAAGCAACACTTGGACAGGACAAACACTGTCTGCCTGTAGGTGACAGCCCTCCTGCTTCTTCACCTGCTCTGTGCCCTCACCCCTCCTCCACCCAGGGCTTGCCACTTCCTAGAATACGTCTTGCATCATGCCCTTTCCGATCTCTGGGCCTTTGTGCTCCCTGGGCCCTTTGCCTGGAATTCCATTTCTCTGCTTGGCTTCCTTCTTCTTTCCCATCCTTAGGTGCCGGTTTAGATGCCAATGCCCATCTAAAGTTGGTTTGCCTGTACTCTCAGGGCAGCTCGCGACAGCACTTTGCCCATTCACCATCAGCTCCCCTATTAATTGTGTCTCTGCAGCCTGGGAGCCATGCAAGGGGGAAGGACCAGGGGAGCACAGAGTATCCAGGTACAAACTCTGTGATTCAGTCTATGTAAACGCAAACCCAGACTCCCTGTGGCTCTCTGTGTTTCTCATTTCCTCATGGGCACAGTCGGGAGGATCCTAGTCCCTCCCACAGAGCTGTGGTTTGGGTTGAATGAGTTAATGTATGGAAAGCACTTAAAACCGTGTCTGATATATGGCAGGTTCTCAACAAACATTAGCTATCGTTATTATTTTTATATCCAGTGCTTAGAATAGTGCCCGACTCAATAAATATTTGATGATTGGTTGAGATACCTGGGGCTGAATCTCGAAAGGAGCTGAATAAGGTTGGTAAGAGGAGGGCAGTGGCTCCATGCTGGAGTCACCTACTGGCTTTGAAAATCACTGAGCCCTAAGTTCTGTCCCCGGAGAGTCTAACTTCATCACACTGGGTGTTGCTTGGCTGTTGAAGTTTTAGAACCTCCTGGGGCTGCAGATGCTAGCATTGAGAACTACAGAGGAAGGTCAGCAGGGGTCCATGTCCCAAGCAGAGAGTGCATCCTGGCAGCTTTTCTGGGAAAAGGGGGAGCTGGATGGAGGGAAAGTGAAAAGTGAGGTTGGGGTGAATGGCCAAGTAACAGGCTGAGTGAAAGTTTGTGTCAGACAGTGGGACTCACAGCATCGTCCACAAATGGCAGGACAGTTCCCTTCTGGCAACTCAACCTTGCTAGCCCCAACTCAAATCCTTCTGTTACTCACGGCATCTCTGCTGAGCTCTTTGGCACGGCATGTAGGGCCTTCCTGGGGCAGGCACTAGGGGTCAGGGTGCAAAAGATGTTCTATGCAGTGACAGCAGTTCCAGGCTAGGCTGGTACAGGGAGGGTAGAATCAGTCCCGGCCACCACTGTTCCTAGAAACAACCAAATTCAAAGCGTGACACTCTGGGCTGATGGAAACCCATCTCAGGCCGCAGACACTGGAAGGCTACGCTCTTTGGGCTCCAAGCCAAACTCCCAAGTGAAAGTAGGTGAATTCTGGGTCTCCAATCCCTGATCCCGAGTGGTCAACCCCTAGGACCCTTCTAGCCTGCTTTCTTTCCTGACTTCACCATGCTCTCCTAACCCTGGGGTAGGAGAACCTTCTGTAGGTCCACTTTTCTCTGCCTCCAAACTGGTACAGTTTGCAGCTTACATGACATCTGGAGACAGCTGTTTCAGTATCAGTTTATATATTTTCCCAGTCTCTGTCAGCTAGTCCTGGATGTTGCTCGCACTTGCTGAACCCCAATTCCTGGTCACCAAGTATATGTATCAGAGCTGCCTCTGGCTGGCAGAGTGGCCCTTAACAAAGTGACCCATGGCTTCCTTGCTGAAGCATGCTGTCTGCCAGCCCTTGGAGGTAGCCTGCTATGGTTTCAATAGGAAACACTTCCCACCGGCTCATGGGTTTGAACCCTTAGCCCTCAGCAGGTGGTGCTTCTTTGAGAAGTTGTGGACCCTTTCTGAGGTGGGGTCTAGCAGCTTTGAGGTTCAAAGTCCCATCCCATTTCCTGTCCTGGATCTTCTTCCTGATTTGCCCAGATGTGAGCAAACAGCTGCACACACTCTCCTGCTGGCAGCCTCTAGGCACCTTTCCTGGGGTGCCTTCCCCATGGTGAGGACTGTATCCCCTCAAACTCTGAGTCACATTGCTTCTCTCTTAATAGTTTCTTATCAAATATTAGATCACAGTGATGATATAAATAACTAAAACATCCAGTGAAGGGGATGTTCAACCTGGCCCTGCTGCTTGCTTGCTGGGTGACTTTGGGCACCATTTGACCTCCCTGTGCCTTAGTTCCTGCCATGGTTAGCTTTAATTGTCAGCTTGAGACAAGCTAGAATCACTCTGGAAGGCAGGCAGTCTCAATGAAAGATTGTTCTGTTGGGTTGATGCATGGGGATTGTCTTAACCGAAGCGGGAAGGTCCAGCCCACTGTGAGTGTCACCATTCCCTAGCCAGGGGTCCTGGCTGGTGTCACAGTGGAGAAATAGAGCCATGCACAGGTAAACAGGCGAGTGAGAGCAAATGCATCGGTCTCCGCTCTCCACTGTGAGTGTCTAGCTGCTTAAAGCTCCTCAGCGTGCTGGGATGGGCTGTAACCTGGAATCGCACGCTGAAATAGACCTCTTTCTCCTCTAAGATTCTCTTTGTCAGGGTGTTTTTTTTTAATCACAGCAGCAGAGATGGAAATAGGGCAGTCTCCTTGTCTGTGGGAGGAGAGGTAGAAGCTCAGAATCACTTGGCCCTCGCACTTGCAGGGTATGGCAGCTGCTATGGATAAGTGCTGAGCCTCCTGGCACAGAAAGGCTGCAAGACCCATGGCCACAGGCCAACTCCCATTTCCCAGGCAGATTCCCAGAGAGGAGATTCATAGAGCAGAATCACAATCCTTGTGTCCTAACCTGACTATGGGATGGTGTGTGGACTCTTTTCCTAAGAGACCTAGGCCAACCCAGGCCAAGGCCAAGACCGTGGCCAGGGTTCATATTTGACTGACACTGTCATCTGCTCACAGTTCCCTGAGGTGGGAGTCTGTAGCCTGCTGATTTTGTTTGCATTTTTTTGTTTTATGTATGAGGTATTGTGTAGTCCAGGCTGACATCAACTCAGTATACAGCTGAGGATGACCTTGAATTTTTGATCCTCCTGCCTCCACTTCACAAGTGCTGGAGTTACAGGAAGACGCTACCATGTCAAGCTTATGTAGGGCTGGGGATTGAACATGAGGCCTGGTGCATGGTAGACAAGTACTAGGCCAACTGAGCTACAGTCCCGCGGCCAATGACCAAAGGGCAAAAGACCTATTCGTGAGAGAGGGAAAGGCTGACAGACGAGAAAGAGACAGTGTTCACAGGTGAGGGACAAGGCAAATTTTTAGCAGCTCACACAGCACCCATTCAGGCAGGCCGGCACCCATTCAGGCAGGCCGTCTCCTGGCACCACCGAGCACTGCATCGTTGTGGATTTTCCAACAGATCTTCAAGAATTCATTCATGAGGTCAAGTTCTGGGAATGCCTGCTGAAGCTGCCTCCCTCCTGCTGCCTCCAAAGCTCC
Organism: Peromyscus attwateri; assembly: GCA_902168425.1. NCBI lineage: Eukaryota > Metazoa > Chordata > Mammalia > Rodentia > Cricetidae > Peromyscus > Peromyscus attwateri. Next base: position 4,276 of record CABHPP010119019.1, on the reverse strand, counting down.
TCCTCATGAGTTGGTCATGTCTGCATGTTCATCCTCCAGACCTGCTCAGGTGGGGCTCCCAGAGGATCAAATAAGAAATCTGCGCAAGATTCATGTCCTCATACTGTGCTGACTGAGCAGAGGGTGTAAACACACCTCTCTCAGGTCTTTCGTCCTCTCTAGCTTTGTGGCCATGTATCCCTCATTTCCTCTGGAGCTGGAATTCAGAACAGGAATGAAAGGAAGCTGAGATTCAAGCCAGCTTTGCAAGGACCTTGTAAACAACGTAATCCCTTGTACTCTTTAGGGGCTGTATTAAGGGGCTTTCCTCCTGCCCCCTCTTTTTGCCAGAATAGCATCAGGAGGCCCTACCTCCTCATTGCATCCTGCTAGTAGGTAGCAGGTGGAGACCAATGTGTTGGTTTTCCACTCAACTTTTGGGAATGATGGAAGAGTCAAGGGGAGAGTGTCTCTTCTTTTCCTCATAGAGCCAAGGGATCACAGGCAGCTCACAATCCCCCCTCTTCCCTCTTTCCCAGGAGTCTCAGAGGCAGACCATGCATCCTGGCTAGTCTAGGAGCTTGTCTTACCCTCTCTGACCCTCTTCTTACATCTCACCTTCAAAATGGGTGGAAATGGGAGCTGCACAAGTCATAGTGTCTGGGACGGTAAATGAGCCTGATGTCCGAGCCCTCCTTCAAATGTGTATTTTTTCTCTCTGGGCAGCAACATGACAAATGCCAAGGTGTATTGTTGAGGGGACTCCAGGGGACTCCAGGGGTTGACCTTGAGCTTCATGCCTTCTGTTATATCGCTGCGGCAAGCTATGGTGCATTCTATTATTTTTAGGCTACATTTTCCTAGCTCTTTTTGTGTGTACACATATGTTCATGCATGTGAGAGAGCACAAATGCCAGGGCATGGGTGTGGGTGTTGGAGGACGGCTGGAGGGAGCTGTTCTTTCCTTCCACACATGGGTTCTGGAATGGAACGCAGGTCAACAGGCCGTGCAGCAGGGACCTTTACTCCATGAGCCATCTTGCTGGCTCTTGTGGGAAGAGTGTGGTATTCCCTCCAACTACAGGTCAAGACTCTGTCTTAGAGTTGAAGGAAGCTGCAAACCTTCAGATCAGTCTTCTTGAGGCTTCTTTTTGAGCACACCGAAGCTAGACTGTGTATTTCTGTCTCAGACAGAGCCTTGCCCCAGGTCTGCCTGGTGCCATCAGAAAGCCAGCATGTGGGAGGGAGTGCTTCGGTGACTGAGATGGGATGGCACTGTGTGGCACTGACGGTGGAGATGGCTGTCACGGTCATATCTAGGGTGGGGCCCTGGTTATTCGAGAGCAAAGAGGCCTGTGCTGTAGATTCCTGTAGGTCATAGAGATGGTTGTCCAGGTCATGGTATACAGTGACGTTCTGGTGGTACCGGGGGTAGAGGTAACTACCACGTATTGGAGTATGGTGGTTCTGCCCATTCTGGTGGTGAAGACTACTGTTGTGATCATAGCTTAGGGTGGGGTTGTGTTGCACTGATGGGCAGATGGCTGTTACAGTCATGGTGTAGCCTAGGGTACCAAGTGTGCTGATGGCGGGGTTGGCTGCAGTGCTCATGGTATCTGGTAAGGCTCTGATTGCACTACAGGCTGTAGGCTGAGTGTCTGCTTGCAGGGAAAAGATGGATGTTGCTATCATGGTATAGGATGGAGTTCTGATTGCGTGAGGGTGACGATGGCTGTCCTGGTCATGGTGTAAGGTGGTATTCCGATCATATTGACGATTAGATGGCTATAATGGCTGTCGTTAGGATAGGGCTCTGATTGCGCTGATGGCAGTGGGGCCAGCCCCTGATTGCAGTGGTGTAGGAACAGCTGTATTGTTGCGGGGCAGGGCGGGGTTCTGCTGGCACTGATGGTGGAGGCTGCTGTGTGGTCACGGTGCACGGTGTGTGTCTGTGGAGTAACCAGGTGAGGACGTGAGCTGGCAGGTGGTGTCCATGGTAACCATGGGGATGGTGAGGGCAGGGAAGGCTATGAGGACAAGGCTGGAGATTATGTGGGGATTGTTGCTCCCTGATTTCTATTCTTGTTTCTTGATGTTCTGGGAGATGAGGCAGCTTGTGACATGCTTCCAGGCTCATGGCAGATGCCTTGTGCCCAGAGGGGGAGGCTGCTGTGTGGGACTCTGCCGTTTCCACCATAGTCTTTGCTTCGGCTTAGCACCGGCTTAGACACAGAGGAAAAGGCTTGAACAAGCAACAGGTGATGTTCAGCCCTACAGAAACCCCGCAAACCACGGATCCCCAAAGGCTTTGCATCATGATACATGACTGTAGATTGACAGGAAGCCTTGGCAGCTCTGGCTTTATGAGCTTCCTCCCCATGAGAAGTGAGGACCCTGGAGGGAAACCCCCCAAGAAGTCCTTGGCTTGGGATGTGCCCCTACTGCTGTTCTTGTGAATCTGAGAGAGAGAGAAAGAGAGAGAGAGAGAGAGAGAGAGAGAGAGAGAGAGAGAGAGAGAGAAAGAGAGAGAGAGAGAGAGAGAACACCAAACGGAGAGATGAGCCTGAGCCTGGCATACCTCAGTGGGTATTCCATAGGCATGCAGGGAGGAAGTTTTTATCCAGGTGAGCCCACTTGCCAGCCAAAGGTAACTCCCAGAGGACATGGGTGGGGCTAGAAGACAGATAGTGGGTAGGTGGCATTTCAGCAAAACCTGGAAGCAGATCTTAGTGAGATGTCTCTACGGCTTCCTCCTACACAAATATACACACATATAGGATAGACAGTCTCAAACTCACCTGCAGCTCCTGGAAGGACATGGCCAGGGGCAAACCCACACCAGGTCTCTTGGGGTAAATGGAGTGAGTGTGTGTGTGTGTGTGTGTGTGTGTGTGTGTGTGTGTGCGAGCGCGCGTGCGTACATGCCTTGGCACGCACAATGGAGACTTTCTAGCTGGTCTCTAGGGAAGCCTCTATCTTCGAGCAGTGACAGAAACAGGCCCTGGGTGTTTTTAGAGGCTCCTCTAGCTGGTCACTGAGCATGCTGGCAGCACCACAGGCCTTGTACCTACTGCTTCTCCAGTGCGCATGGGCTCTTCAGGCCTCAAGAGCAGCATTGGAGACTCCTATAAGTCTCTGACCCTGGCTGGGGTCACAGGATGCTGGTAAAAGAGCCCCTCTCCACCCTAGGCGGACCCTGTCTCCACTGTGGCGATGAATTGGGAATATTCTTTTCACTCCTTCCTTGTCTCCCCCTCTGCTCTCACCCACCCCTGTCCTGTTCACCTGGCCAATCCTGCAGTCTGCTGTCTGCCCGGAGCATCAGCTACAGGTGCAGACAGATAATATCGGCTGTGTGAAAGCACGGTGAATGAGCGGTGGATCGGGGCACGGTCTGGGGCTTCAGTGTCTGTTGGTGCTCTTCGTCTTTGACTGGGAGCCCACTGCAAAGCCCCGGGATTTACTCAGTTGGTAAAGTGCTTGCCTTGCAAACATGAGAATCTGAATTTGATCCCCAAGATCCTACAGAGGAAAAAAGCCAGATGTGCAGATTTGTAATCTAAGAGTGAAGAGGCGGAGACAGGAGGATCCCAGAAGCCAGCCGGCCAGCTAACCTAGCCTAACTAAAGAGTTTCCAGGCCTGTTAGAGGCTCTGTGTCAATAGAGGGTGGCGGCGGCGGCGACGGTGGTAGGATGGTACCTGAGGAACGACACTCAAGTTAGTCCTCTGACCTCCACATATACATGCATGCACATGCACAGGCATCTACATACACACATGCACCACACATTCCAGAACACACATACGTAAACATATACATGAGAACTCAAACCATACATACAATACTTACAAATCCCCAAGGCATGTAAATGGAAACAAGAGTCTGTTAGCAGGATCCTTGTTGAGCATAGTATCTTTGTTCTGGGCTCTACTGCGTGTCCTGTCCTTTCAGCATGCTGGTCATAACCCACTGAATCAATCCCATGACTACTAATGGGTCATAGGCCATGGTATGATAAGCTCTGCTTGGAGATACGGAACAGATGCAGTGGGCTGGGTGTGGGAGAGCCTGTCTCTCCCAGCTTGGGTCAGGAGGAAACAATTCCTTCCCTGGGCACGTCTTCAACTCCACTGACGCAGTGTTACTAATGTAGCCTCTTTGCCCATGGAAGTAAGGCTCTGGCCATCTTCGTCCCCAGTTTCCTTGAAGCTGCTGCTCATGATTTCTGAAAGGCTACCTCTGACCCATCTACCAGGAATGGTGACTCAATCAGTGAAGACTCTGGGCTCAGTCCC
>CABHPP010119017.1:0-13682 GCA_902168425.1 Peromyscus attwateri | reverse complement strand
GGACCCTAAATTGCTGAAATTCTTCTTTCTCCCCACAGAGTGTCACCCTCGCTCCACATGTTTCCCAAGCTTGCTTGCTAGGCCACAAACTTTATGTGATGCCACTTGAGTAAGATATATCTCATTGCTCACAGGATCACCAGGTCCTCCTTTGGAGACTTGGAACAGGTCACTCATTTCATCCTCTCATCCTCAAACCTGTTTTGATCTTGACCTCTCACCTGACCATCTTTGGCTCTTCCATCCCTCTCTATTCTTTTATCTCTTTTTACCTTTACCCTCTTGAATTTCCAAAGCCTTTTTTTTTTCTCAGAAAATCAACAGTTGGTGATGTGACTGTGAATGATGGCCAGAATTTGGGACTTCCAATGAGGAGAGAAACCAACTGGCCAAGTATGAAGAGGGTGTAAGTTCCCGTAAGCCTGCCGTTCAGAGAATGAGCCCCAGTAGAGACTTTTTGACTGGCTGGCTAACAGCTACCCTTGGACTAGGCACATGGAGAAGTGGAAAAGACCCTGGACTTCACCAACTCCGAGTTCTGAGAAGTGGAGAAGTTTGTATGTTCCTTTTGAGCGATACTTAGAAACCATTGTCTAGTTCTACTGGACCTACTGCCAAATGGGTTCCCTTTTGTAACTTTCCATGCCTCTTGCTCTTAGCACGCCAAATCTATCTCCTTTCAGTAGGCCCAGATCCCAGGTCATAAAATGATGATCAGCTGACAGTCCAGGATCCAGAATTGCATCTACTGTCTCCTCTGCCTATCCAACCTGCCAATTCCTATCAATAGAAGGAGGGCAAAAAGAACCTTTCTTTCTGTCTTCGAAGCTTCAGTATCCATCTGGACATGAACTTCACAGCAGCATGTGTGGAATAATGGATAATTTTTAGCTTAGTAAACAGCAAAATATATAATATATTTATATAATTATGTTTAAATACTTATAAAGACATAGCTAACTTCATTATTTAAGAAAGACTACACAAAAGAAAGGCAAAGGGTCACTTTGGAGCAGATGAGCCATGAAAGATGACAGTCCATCTGAAATGGGGATTAACAGAGTGTCCCTGGCAGCTCATCTTCTAACATTTTGATACTGTGTTACACCTTGGGTGGGGCTGAGCCCCTGACAGTGTGCAGAGTGGAGACGAGAGAAAGAGTAAGGAAAGGGTGGAGTGGAGTACAAATGCGGAAGAGGGTCCTGTCTGCCACGTTTCTCCTTCCATTTCTAATCAATTGTCTTCTTACAGAAACTTTTGCCTAGAATTCCTCCCCATGTGGACTATGTAGTGCATTAATTGACACCTACAAATATTCTCTTGCATTTCTTACAGGCTCTCTGTTCTAGGCTCTCCTTCGGCCATGGAACCTGTATTGTTCATTCACCCTTTGCATCCTGCTGTGGGAGCCTCTCTCTCTTAGTCTGCCTCCAGGGCAGAGGAGGGTGGGCTCTGGCCCTAGAGTTACTGATTTTCTTCTGCCTTAGGATCTCGACAGGTGCATTCATCCAGGTCACAGTCAGCAGCAAATGGAATGACCTAGGGGAATGAACAGGAAGTTGAAATCATTCATGTTTTTTGTGCCAAGCTTTACACTTTTCAACTGGCTTTAATTTTCCTCACTTGGTCCTACAAGAAGCATGAGATTGGGGGTTCACATCATAGACCTGTAATTAGCACTGGTTCCTCTTACGATATACACTGTGTCATTTTAGGCAAGGTAGTCCTTCATTGCTTCCCTCTCTTCATCTATAAGGTGAGAAGACATCAGTTTCATCCTCCAGAGAACATCTGTGTTCTTGGACTAAATGGATGGTATAACACATTTGTACCTTGCTGCACACCTATAAATATTATTGGAATAACTCCTAACATTACTGACAATGTCTAGTATGATTGTTTCTGTTGCTGTTGTAATCCTGGTAGCTAGAGAGATGAATGTTAGCACATATCCTTCTGAGGAAGACTATAACTGACTTAACTCAGAGCAATGGCTGCCACACTAGAAGCCTAGAATCCCTAAATGTTCCATGTTTCTGACTTTTGGGGCAGTGGGATGGTCTATGGCATCTTCATATGCATGGATCTTTTACTTTCTTGAGCCTAAGACATACTTTGGGGTGGGGAGACATTGCATCTCCCTACCCACTTTGTGTGACTGTTATCTCACTTCTATGTAATTATCCCTCTCCCATTTCAGAGATGACACAGAAAAAGTTCCTTTTTTTTCTGTTTGTATTGTTATCAAGAGATAAGCAATTCCTTTTGAGTGTCTATAATTGGAATCAAAGACAATGGGCACTGTTGAGACACAAGAGTGGTAAATAGTCTACCTTTGGGGTACTCACGATTAAATGAAATAAACACAAATGTCACATATTAGTGTAAATATGATGAAGGGATGGGTTTAGAAATTGCACAACAAGATTGGAGAAAGGGTAAGATTATTTGCACATATGAAATAAAATATGATGTAGCAGTCAATAGAGAAGTGAAATGATGTGCCTTTATAATCTCAGTTTTTTTTATATGCTGGCCAGAGGCACTAAAATTCATAGAGAAATCCCAGGTTTGCAGAGTATGAAATGGAGAGAGAGTTAAATGACTTCTTCCTATGTGGCCATAACTTCCTGTATATAGATAGAGTCCTTGAGTAGCTATTTCCACAAGTAAGATAGAAAATAGCTGCCTGATCTGATCTCTGATTTATGTCAAAGTTCATGATTTGTTTCTCTTAGCTCAAGATTGATTAGTTATCAGAGAAAGAGAGGCCTAAATTGTTTGGTGATATGTTGAGTCCTTAAGTACTCCATGTTGTCACCTCATTCATATGAAATGCTGAAGATAGTGCCTGGCACATAGTAAGTGATCAGAGAGGGTACTCTAGTATGTATATAGCTGATCATGGCTTTATTGTGGAGATAATACAGAGAAGGAAATAACATGAGCATATCTCCATTCATGGAATTTGACAACTAGCTTCAAATATCCCCAGAGCACTTGCATTTTTACTCATAATACTGTAAAATTTCAGCTCACTCAGTTTGACAGACATAAGGAGCTTATCTATCAATTTAATGGAGCCAAGAATAACAGGGACAAAGGGTGTCACACAAAGGGATGCTGCAGATCTGGTCCAGCGAGTGGTCCAGGTAGCTATTGTAAGTATACATTAGTACTTACAATAGATCAAAGATAAGTAATAACTAGGGAGCTTTTCATTGATAATCTAGAACCTTCAAGGGGGAGGAAGACGTTCTTTGATCTGGGCAACGACAAGCTGGCAGGAGACTTTCAGCAACAAAAGCCATTGTTGTCCTAATGGGTCACTGTATTGGTAATTTAGTAAGCTGTGCTCACCACCTCTTCTCCTCATCACGTAATCTCCTCATCACTTCAGAAACTCCAGTGCTTACTCATTGCAGTTCCCACTTAATAACCGTACCGTGGAGGAGAGCTAGCCAAAGCCCCACTAATTTCTGGAGCCACCCAGCCTCTCCACCCGTCCCAGGCATCTCACTTACCTTCTTGGAAGATAGTGTGGAAGAGCAGCAGTCTCCTCCATCGTAGTGGCAATAGGCCCGGTTGTTGATAGTATCACACCAACCATCTGCTTGGAAAGGCTGTGAAGAGATGGAGTCAGTGTCCTGCATAGCTCCATGGGCCCCATCATTTCCCCTCCCCCCACTTACCTCTAATCAGCTCCGGCCCAATTCGCAAGATACCCAAAAGACTGTAGATGAGCACTCAAAAGGCAGAACACATCTCAAGACGTTGAAAAGCCTTGAGAAAAGAGCTTTATGCCCAAGGCACTGTCTAATTTCCTGTCTAGCACCTGCTTCTGGCCTAGTCTAAGGTCTGTTTCTATCATCAAACTTTTTTATCAGTTACTTTAGCTTTCTTGTAATAATCTTTACAGTATGCATATTATACTTTCATATTTTAATTCTGTTAATTATTTTTTAAAAGCCTGTGTATTGAGCAATGTTGGCTTCATTAGTGAGAAAACAGAAATGCAAATAGATGATAAGATTCTCCCAGATCACATAGCCAGGGTCAGGCAGAGCTAGGCATCATTTGTCACATATCTTGCCTTTATGCTACTTCTCTTCATCTTTTTGCCCTTCTCCAAAGCCTAGCACTTCTACCCTAGAAGTCCTCAGCTTCTGTGATGACCTATATGTTGTCTGTCCAAGGTGAAAGTGGTCCTAGGTTAAAGACACCAGGGTTGAAACAAAAAATATTTCCACATGTAAAGTTCACTACCTGATGCAGAACAGCTAGATATAGCATTTGAGCAGAGAGAGTTGAACTGTTTCCATACACTCCTGTTACTGCTGTCAGTTAACAGGAACCAAAATGGGAAATGGGCCCAGACTAGATCAGAGTTAATGGACTGTTTCACTCCCAAGGGGAATATGTGATAAGAACAGCTACAGGCAGTTAAAAAACACTTCAGCTGACCAATACATTGCTGCTCCAGAGAGCTACCTCTTGAAGGAAATAGACCACACAGCATCCAAGAGGCTCTAGCAGCCAGTTTACCTCCTCTGTAACCCTGACTTACCCTCTCTAGCGCATGCCCAAATATAAACCTTTAGGAAACATCTCATGGTTAAGCTTTTTGGATTACAGAACTTTGGTGTTCTGAGACTACCTATCAGTTACATATGAAGATCACTTCATCTCTCCTACCCTCCTTGAATGTCAATTATGAAGACTATTCCATAGTCCACCATGCATTGATAAAATAGATCACTCAGTTCAGTAATGGCCATGAAATAATGTTCAGCAATTGAGTTACATCAGAACAAGCTCGTCCAAGGCATTACTTCAGTGTTTTGATTTATTCTATGGGGTCCTAAGGTCATCTAAACATCTCATCCCAGATGTATCCTCGTTTACCAATCACTGAAAAGATGCTACTTGTAGGGTAGACCTTGACAACTGTCACACAGCTGTGTAGCAATGTCAGCTGAGAGCAGGAAGGGACATGAATTCTGTTTACAACACAGGCCTCTCTAGGAGAAAAAAAAAACCAAAGATTCAGAGGTGAACTTTGTGTTACTTTGGCTCCAGAAAACGTGAGATGACTACATGATCAGGCATGGGGGACCAGATCCATTTTTTAAAATCCCTCAGTCTCCTCTTCCTTTTTCGAGTGCTTAGAGAATAATTTACCTAATACTAAGATCTGTTACTCTGCCTCCAACCTTGACTAATTAATTGGCCAAACTTGGTCAGCTCCTTTTTTACTGTCTATATCAGTTTTATAATTATAAAAACTCATGAATATCTCTACTTCTCCTGCACGTATTAGTGTGCTCTTCAGAATGGAGGGAATGGTAAGTTTGATGATGTTTTCCTTAAAAAAAAAAAAAGCTTATACCTTGTATATGCATGTTGTATATTTATATGCGTGTCAGTGAATGTATACTTGTGTGTGCATGCTTGTGGAGGCAAGAGGACAACTTTAGGTGTCATGCCACAAGTTCCATTCGTGTTTTTGTTGTTTTGGGATGAGGTCTAAACCTTACCAAGTAGACTAGGCCAGAGAGCCTTAGAGATCTGTTTCTGCCTCCCCAGAACTAGGATTGAAAGTGTGTACCACAAAACCCAGGTTAGTTTTTGTTGTTGTTGTTGTTCGTTTGTTTTCTGACATGGGTTCTGGGATCAAACTCAGGTCCTTATGCTTGTAAGGTAAGACGTTTGCAAACAGAGCTGTTTCCCCATCTCCAGTCCACACTTTTGAATGGTTTTAGGAAAGAATCCTAGGTAACTGTTCTTTGTAACATCTTTACCATGGGTGGCTTCTCATCTCAAGAACATAAGAGAATCCACGATGAAGCAGTCACAGCCTAGATGACCTTCTCCAGGCCTCACTGGGCTTCTCTTGCAATGATTCCCCCAAAGGATTTCTAAAGGCTGTTTGACTTTAACTCTTAAAGGGTCATAGGGAGAGGAAGGAATTTTTGACAAGGGGGAAGAAATATAGAGAAATTTTGGAAAGGCTGAAGGGTTTAATATACTATATACCTATTAGAATTAATTGTTTCTCCCATAATGTGCCAACCACTCCACCCTCAACAGAGTCTCCTATGGCAACATGTGCCTAGGAAGACGGACAGTTTGAATACAAAGCTACAAAGGAAAGAGTGGGAAAAGAAAAATGACTAAATTGATCCAAAGTATGAAAGCATTCAAACAGTCACAACAGTTGAAGATGTTAGACTCAGTACACTACTCCTCTTTTAAGACTACTCCCCAAGAGAGGGTGCTGGGATGGTTTTGGTCCTGTGTACAAGGGTATATTTCCCTACCCATATGTGCACTTCATTTATGCCATAAAGTATTCCATGTAAGTGTGTTTTTTAAACACTTGAAGCTCATTTTTTTGATTCTCATTTTAACTATGCAGACAAAGAAAAAAATCTATAAAATACAGCTACTTATACAACATAAAGTCATCAGTATGAACATTAGTTCTTCTCAATGTTCAGGAAGATTCATTTCTTTACTAAATATGCTTTCTCCGGCACATACACATGCCTTTCAGTTGTTACTTAGCATTGAGACAGAAGTCCAAGCCTGTAGATCATAGCTAAAGTAAATCCTCAAATCAAAGACTGTCTGAGTTGTTCTTCTTATGATGCATTCCTTTTATGTTATACATTTTGATTGTTACAGAAAGGCTTATCTTGCTGGCCTCTTGGTGGTAGCTGGATTGCGAGAAGGTGAGGTGATCAGATAAGTAATGAATAAGAGTATACTTGGAACACACACACCAGTCTATTCTGTCTGTATAGCTTTGGAATCTTCACTAAATACAATTTTTTCTTAATTAGTGTTATTATTACAGGAGACTCATTGTAAACAGAATGAGTTGTTATTACTATTGTGTCCAATGACATTTATTGTTTTGCAGCTCTTCCCCCAAAAGATTGAGCCACAGAGATGGTGGTCCTATCTGTCATCTGTGGCTGTAGTCATTCAGCCAACCAGTCAACATTCTTGATTCTATACCTATATATGCAGGATTCTCTCTCTCTCTCTCTCTCTCTCTCTCTCTCTCTCTCTCTCTCTCTCACACACACACACACACACACACACACACACACACACACTCACACACACACAGATACACACATATATATATGCAGGAACACATATATATGTACATATATACGTGTGTATATATATATATGTATATGTATAAAATTTAAATACAGAAATTGTGAAATAGTGAAAACATGGCTCCCCTTCTTGAGGAACGTCACTGTTAGTAGTCTCAGTTTGATGGGCTAGCCCAGTGCTGGCATCAAAATGTGGATGAGAAATGACTTGATTCAGATTTAGGTTGGATATTGGGGATTTAGCTTAGTGGTAGAGTACTTGCCTAGCAAGTACAAGGCCCTGGGTTTGGTCCTCAGCTCTGGGGGAAAAAAAAGGATTCAGATTTAGGGATGAGGGGATCTACCCTGGGGGGGGGGGGCTTCTGCTACATCCTCTGGACTAGACGTTTCTACAGAGAGGAGGAGTCTGAAAGAACTGTGAAAGGGGAAGAAAGATAACAATAGAAGAGGCCTCAGTCAGCTTGCCACAGAACCCACCCTCAAGAGAGTTTCACAAACTTTGATTGATAGGCTGGCAACACAACCTTTGTGTGAGCAAGAGCAAGAATTGTTTTCTTCTGCAGCTTGCAATAGAAATCAAGACCACAACTATGTTCTAGGAAGGCAGTTCCTACCACTATCCTCCTGTTCTGCTAATATAAAGGTTGGGCTCTCAACCAGAAGGGACTCTCCCTCTGGGAATCTTGAGGGCAGAAATTCCTATTTGATTACAAGGATGACTTAAACCAGGAGTAGACATTAAAGTTTGGTCTGATGCTGAGCACTCTTTTCTCTCCCTTGTCATTTCTGAACAAGCCTTCCTGTTACTCAGATGAGAAATCAGAGCACATCCATTTGTTCACATTCATTAGGATGTGTCAGGACTCCAAAGATGCCTCTTTCCAGAGAAGCTATGACGAGACTGAGCTCCACACAGTAGACCTGTGGACCAGACTACCCCATTCTCTGATTCTTCAATAATGATGGCGTTTTGCCTGTCTCCATTCTCAGCCTCACTTTGTACTATGTGGTTTCAATGCTTGTATGTTCCCAGATCATTTTAAAATACAATTGCTATTAAAACAATGTTGAGATGTGAGACTTTGAAGATGGAATTGGGCCACAGGAGAGCTGTCCTCACAAATGGATAAATGCTAGTGTCTCAGCAGAGAGCTCCTTGTAAAAGGGGAGATTCCTTGGCTGCTTTCTCTTCCCTTAACCACCCTGTCTCCCTCCTTTCCTCACTCATGCCTTACCTTTCACAATTAGATGATAATTTGACCTTAAATATCCCAGACTCCAGAAATGGGAGTATGAATTTATATCCATTAGAAATTATCCAGGTTTAAGTAGTCTCTTTTAACAGCACCAAAAGATCAAGACACCTCAGCTATGTCCGCTGTATCCGTAAAGCCTAGGTTTTACATGAGAATATAAAATGGGGAATTCCATTACAAATCTCCCCTTAGAATCTCATAGACAAAACTTGGGAGGCCTTTGATACCTTTCATGGATGTATATTGCCAGAACTCTACTTGTTTATCAATAAGACAATCCATCATAAATATTGGCAATGATAAAGACCAAGTGTGAGAATATGAATTAGTGGAGTCACAGAAAATAGTATGAGCTTCCTGTACCTAATATAATCTAGCAACCCTTCTGTTGGGTCCATGTTGAAAGGAATGGTGAAAAGGCTTTTAGTTTAGTTTAGTTTTGTTTTGTTTTTAATAAGGGCCATAGAAATGGGAAACCTTAAGGATAGATGTAGACTTAAAAGTGACTTATTGTAAAATGTGCACCTTACAAATGAAATGGGGACTTAAAAAGTGAACTGTGGTCTAGTAAGGTGGATTAGTCAGTAATGTGCTTGATATGCAATCATACGATCTGAGTTTGGTTACCAGCACCCACAAGAAATGCCAAATGATGTCTCATAGCATAATCCCAGTGCTAAGGAGATCCATCTAAGAATCTGGAAGTCACTGCCCAGCCAGTCTACTTGAAATAAGGAGCTTATGGCTCAGTGAGAGACCATGTCTCAAAAAACAATTGGAGAGTAACTGAGGAAGACATTGAACATTAACTGATGGCCTCCGCATGCAATTGCACACATGTGCACATGTACCCACATACAAGCAAGCACACACACATACATACACAAGTGAGCCACCTTATTTTCAAGGCTAGTTCCTGGCAATTCTGAGAACAGAGGCTAGATTTTCTGGTTCCTGATCAGGTGATCTCTCTCTTTCACTCTAAGATCATTTTATCATCTTTTAATTTATTGGGAATGAAAGGAAACTTAGTTTCCTTTCATGTCTCCACAAAAGGAGCTGAGGTATACACTGGTATAAAATAAACACAGTAGCCCAGCCCAGGGAGGAAGAAAGGGTCACACATGTTAGTTTCCATGGGCTCCCATGTTCTTGCCTTGCTTTGTTTCTCAGCCATAGACTAAGGTTTATCCCAAATAAGTGTCCTAGTACTTTAGTTCCCCTTGACACTTGCTGGATCCACTTTTCCTGAAGATGGCTGTCCCGAGGAGGAAGCACCCATGTGTTCCAATCATATCAACGGAAGCATTGCATTCTGGGCTTCATGGTGCTAAATCTAGGCACTTTGATGTACACTGTAGTTGTTGGAGGTAACAAGGAAAGGAAGGTATTCTTTTCTTCCAGATCTCACCCCTCGGTGTGAGAAAAGGCTATAGGCATGTCACAGCTGTGGGGTTATAATACTCTTGGAAATGTGACATTAAAATGAATATCTTAGATATTTCTAGATATATCTTCCTCTGCAATGTCTAATCTGGCTTTCTGAATCCACAGATCCTTCTGCCTTAGAGCTACTATGACATGTATGTCATAAAACTTCATACACTGAATGTTCGGGCAATGGCTCAGGATCTTATAACCTTTCTAGTCCTCAGACTCTAATTCAGTCTAGACACAATATTTTCTCACCAAATAAATTAGCATGATGATTGCTCTGTTTAAAAAAGAAAGGCTAACTCCATTTGCATACTTTATGACAGGATCCCTCCTCTTCACTACTCCTCTACTGATAGGACATTGGGTAGATATGTTGCTTTATGAGAACCACATCATTTACATGTGCATATTTATATATTTCTAGTACATATTTGTATATTTCTAGTATGTATTTATATATTCCTTTTACATATTAGAGTATTGATATGCATCAATTTCTGCAGGTAAGAAGTCAAATACAGAATATGGAAATTCTCTCTGTATAAAATGAAAATGGAGGGGTGCTGTGGATATCGCTCTGTATGCTGTGAAGGTGTTGCTCTGATTGATTGATAAATAAAACGCTGATTGGCCAGTAGCCAGGCAGGAAGTATAGTTTAGGTGGGCTAAGGAGAGAGGAGAATTCTGGGAAGTGGAAGGCTGAGTCAGGAGATGCTGCCAGCTGCCGCTGCCATGAGAAGTAAGATGTAAAGTACTGGTAAGCCACAATCCATGTGGCAACTTATAGATTAATAGAAATGGGTTAATTTAAGATATAAAAACTAGATAGCAAGAAGCCTACCACGGCCATACAGTTTATAAGTAATATAAGTCTCTGTGTGTTTACTTGGTTCTGAGTGGCTGTGGGCCCTGGTGGGACTGGAGAAATCTCCAGCTACAGAGGGGCAATTAGAAGGGGTGGGAGGTATAAGTAAGGCAGGAGAATGAGGGAAAAGAAATGTGGTCGAGCAGCCAAACTTGAGTGTGTAAGAAAATGTAACAATCAAAACTTTAAAGAAAACAATCAAAGCATTGACCCATTTTCACAGCTAAGATTTTAAGGAAGGAAGAAAAATTCTCGAGGGAACAAAAGAGAAAGAGAACACTAGAACAGAAAGACACTAAATCATGAACATCTTAGGGGTGACTGCAAATCAGTAATCAATGGGGTAGGAATAGGGGACTAGATCACAGGTCTTTGCAAAGTGTGGAGGAATAACCGACACTGTGGATACTTTGATAAGAATGCTCATGAGGACTGGAAAGAATGGCACAGGCATAAGCTAACATTGTACAAGTAATGTGGCTTACTAGGAAGACTAGGAGTCTGGTCCTGCTTATTAGTTCTGAAAACTTCATAACTCAAACCCAAACTTCTGCTAAATTCATGAATAACTAAGATGCCAAGAACCTGCTGGGTTTTCAGCTTAAAGGAGCATCACCTTGAAGACCAGAGCTCAATTCTACAGTCAGTAAGTAAGAAGCAATTGTAAGAAAGTTGTGAACACATATATACATTCTGTTGGCTATCAGAGGGACACTGACATGGGCTCTAGGCATTTAGTCTGTAGTCTTTGCAGGAATAGGGAGTGGATCTAGGGTTAGGAAAACGCTATATCCGATACCCTTTTCTCTGATGGTCTTGCTAAGTGTTCAATAGTGTGCTTGAACTCACTCGGCAGCCCTATTCAGCCACTCCAATGACTGGGATCATAGGTCTGTGTCACTATGCCTGGCTTGGGGTCTAGTCTTGTAGTCTACAATGTATCAATGGTTGTTGTGTAGTTTTATGGACTCTGTGTAGGACCTCAAACTTCTCCTTGTGAAATCTACCAGACCTCCAGAGAAGGTAAATATGCCCTTTTACAAGGACTGAAAGAAAGCTTTAATATAATCTGTTTGCTTATACATGATATCAGGAACAAGACGACTTCTGATAAGTGCCTAAGAAAGCAATGGCCATTGAAAAAAAGTAGTTGAAATAAATTGAAATAGAAGAGGAAAAGCAAGCAAAATTAGTTTACATGACTTCCTTTTCTATAATGTTTCATCTCCTTCAAAGGACCCAGAGCTCTAGCACTCCTGTCTCAGAAAACATAAAGACTATGGAGTCTGCACGAAGATTAAGAGCATGATACCATGTTACATAAATGCTTGTTCAGAGTCCTGCCTTGCTCACCCCCACACACACCTTGCTACATTCTGCACAAGTCACTTTGCTATAAGCAATAGCATACTTGCTTGTACACAGAATGCCAGTGCCCACCTCACAGAGTATTCTATGGAGTAGATGAACAAATGGAGCCAGAATGATTAAGACAGTGTTTGACCCACAGCAAATACTCAGTAGCTCAGTTTCATGAATGCAAGAGAGGCAACCACTATAGTAGGCCTCAGAGGCTGGTGAATAAGTTTTCTGCATCAAGGTCCTAGTAAACAAAACCTCAAGATTCTGCTACCAACACCTTTAGGACAAACCCCAGTGGTTCCTGTCTTTGACGGTCTCCTGCACACTCACCTTCATTACATACAGAAGGACCCGAGTTGTAAGGGAGCGAGGGTCAAGTATATATAGGAAATGAGGACAGAACATGTAAAACCCAAAGAGGAAAGCTTGCCTGGGCTCTAAAAATCCTCAAAACATAATGGTAACCTGGGTATCTCAGTCACCACAGGCTCCTCTTCTCTAGCAGTAAGGATGATGCCTTGAAACACCAGGAACAAAATGGGGAAAGACAACCTTAACTGGGAGGGAAGGCAAGAAGAGCAGAAAACAAAACTGCCCAACTCATTAGTTCATAAAGGCAATTCTGAAGAAGACCCATTCGAGTCAACATTCATTAAACATTGACTTCATCTGATGGGTGGGTGCGCTAGACTCTGGGTTGATTGTGGGAGCCCACAAAGGTTTCCTAGTGAGATCTGATTTGCTTTACACAGCAGGGGGATGGATTAACCACGTGCATGTTTACCAGGTGTTTGGAAGGGTCTGCACTTGACTGTGCTAGGAGGAGGTCTTTTGCTCCATCCCTTGGCATTTCTATAAATAGCCCTTTAGAAAAGACAGAAGGGGCTGGTGGGTTTTGATCCAGGCCCTCCAGAGGTTATCCT
Organism: Peromyscus attwateri; assembly: GCA_902168425.1. Lineage (NCBI taxonomy): Eukaryota > Metazoa > Chordata > Mammalia > Rodentia > Cricetidae > Peromyscus > Peromyscus attwateri. The sequence continues at coordinate 706 of CABHPP010119017.1, read as the reverse complement.
GTGTTTCTATCTCTCTCTCTCCCCCTCTATATTTCTATCTAAATACTTCTCACTTCTCCCTACTCAAGAGTACCCTGGGGAAAAAAGTGGAGGTAGCTCCCCCCACAGTTGATGTAAGAGAATAGAGGGCTCAGGTGGAGCAATCATTTCGCATGATGGAGGCTTTGGTTTGATCCCCAAAAACCCAGGAGGAAGATAAATAAATAGAGAGGAGAGTAACATGGAAGTACCCCTGCTTGTGTGATGCCCATAGAACTGGATTCTTCTGTGTTCAAGGTCTGTACTTCTGACCTTGGATGAGCTGAGGAGGGGACTGGGAAGTCCCTAAACAAATCATTGCTCTTTTCAAGAGGGAAGCCAAATTCCATGCAGCAATAAATGTCAGGAGACCTTGCAGGCCACTTGTCTCACTTCAGTTGTGAAAACAAGAAAACCATGAACAGGAATAGCCCTTCCAGGCCTGTTTCATTTTTGTAGAATTTTGAACTTAGATTTGGGTTGTATCACTAACATAAGTACTCTTGACCCAAGCAAGGCCAACTGCTTGGCACCAACCTTTACTAAACAGCACATGAGATATGTTATATCAAGAAGGAAGGACACAGTTGGTGTGCAACCAGATTTCAGGGCATAACTGAGAGAAATCTAGAGTACTGGGTTATGTGGTATCAGCTGTACCAGAGAAAGGGAGTCACAGAGAAGATAA
>CABHPP010119015.1:10580-33131 GCA_902168425.1 Peromyscus attwateri | reverse complement strand
TATCCCTATTATTCTTAGGTTTGGTCTTTTCATGGTGTCCCAGATTTTTTGAACGTTTTGTGTTACAACTTTTTTGTCTTTAGTGTTTTCTTTGACTGACGAATCTATTTTCTCTATTGTGTCTTCAGTGTCAGAGATTCTCTGTTCCATCTCTTGTATTCGGTTGGTTATACTTGTTTCTGTAGTTCTGTATTTCTACCCTAAAATCCCACTAATGGTACATTCTGGGTTTGATTGCAGATACTAGGCTAGTGGCTCCAATTTAATATTCCCAACGCTGAACTCACAGTCTACCTCCTCCACCTAGACTACTTGGTCTCTATGGTTTGCTGCCCCTCCATTTCAAGGGGTGCAAAAAGCAAACCTGCATGGACCTCTTTTTTCCTCTCATGATTGTAAACATCAGGCCCCAATAGCTACCAGCTCACAAGACTCTCACACATATCCTGTCATTCTCTATGGTCCTTCCAATCTATGCCTCAAGCCCTTGATGGTTTTCAAGGACTGTGGTGGTTTAAATGAGAATGTCTCCCATCATCTCTGACATTTGAATATGTGGTTCCCAGCTACTGGAGATGCTTGAGGAGGCTTTGGAGATGTGACCTTGTTGGAGGAAGTCCATCACTGTGGGCAGCCTTTGAGGTTTCACTCACTCTGCCTCGTGCTTGTGGCTTGAGATGTAAGCTCTCAGCTTTCTATTCCAGCTGCTAGGCCTGCCTGTTGCTGTGACAGTGATGGACCCTTCTCCCTCTGGAACTTTGAGCCAAAATAAATCCTTCCTTCTCTAAGTTGCCTTGGTCATGGTGTTGTATTACACCAACAGAAAAGTAATTAACAAAGAGACTTTTGTGATGTTATTTTTCTGATTCCTTCTTTCCTTCATATACTCCCACATGGCAGTTTGCACAGGACTACCTGGCTAACCTCTAGTCATATGACACTGCCACTGTTCTGACAGCTCCCACACATGCTGTGCTCATTTATGCTTCCCCTTCAAGAACATCAAACCAGAGAACCCCTACTTCTCATTTGAGCATGTCACTTTCTCTGAGGACATTCTTGACTCCTCCCTTCCTTCCCTCAGCTAGTGTTGAAATTTCTCAGACTAGCAAGTTGTGTCCTACACATCTTCCAAGCACTGACTCTGTCTTGGTGACCACATGTCTATGCCTTTTCCTACAATTGGTTTGCAACTTGCCTGTGAATGAAGAGCATCTTCTATTGTCAATAGTTCCTTTGCACCCAGCATGATGTCTAGAAACAAAGAGGTTTACTTGGAGGCATGTCCTAGATTTTCCTCTCCCTGCCTTTCTCAATGCTCCTACGAGGTAGGGCAAGAAGAGTTGAACAGTGATGATGGTAATGGTATTCTGGCTGTGCCAAGTCAGCCTCCTGAAGGGCCAGGGAATCAGAGCAGAAGAGACAAGTGGATCAGAGAGTCTTCCAAGCCTGCTGACTGACACATCCCCAGTATAAAGTAAAAAGGAGTCAGGGCAGAGCTTCCTGTTGGGGCCACTTGCTGTTTCATCCCCAATACCCAGCAGAATCTCTGTCATGTAAGTTTTCAACTGATATTTGCTGAATACACAAAAGATAAGTGGACTGATGGAATGAAAAAGAGATTGACCATGCCATTCCTGTAGGGATTCTGCCCAGCTGCATGACCCCACATGCACAGTTCAGGAGCTAGACAAGTGGTCTTGTGTCTTACGTTATCAGTGTGTGCTGGTGATTATGTACACGAGGCGTGGTCACACAAACCTGCGCATGCTTGGCTTAGCTCTGTAAGCCCACCTGTGCCTTAAAGAGCCTTGACTTGGACCCCACCCCCTCTCTCTGTTCTGTTCTCTTTTCCCCCCACCATCTTTCTCTCTCTCTCTGCATGTACTCCTTCCGACGGCCTGGTTCTCTTGTTCCCCCCCACCCCTCTTCCTCTTAATAAAGCCCTGATACTGATACTGGGGTAGTGGTGGCTGTGACCTTTCCGTGTGGTAACCAGTGCTGGTAATCAGCGTCACTTTTCGTTCTTACACTTCCCATTTTCAGCTTCCACTCTCTGTGCAGTATGTGTAAGTATAGATGTGTTCTTTAAATAAAATTGAAAATTAGCTTTTAGAATTTTTCTTTCACAGCAAACCAGAGATGGAACATAATGAGGGGCTGGTGAGATTGCCCCATGGTTTGGAACACTTGCTGCTCTTGCGGAGGACCTAGGTTCAATTGCCAACACCCACACTGGATAGCCTGTAACGCTGCCTCTAGAGGATCTCATCCCTTCTTCTGGCCTCTGAGGGTTCCACACACAAGTGGCAGACATTCACACCGACACATATATTTATGAAATTAATCTTAAAAAATAGAACATAATGATAGCTACTTAAGTTTTAAGCAAGTAATACCCATTGATTCTAAGTTACTGAAGTAAACAGGACACACGCATGCGCGCACGAGCGCGTACACACAGACACACATACACACGCACACACACACACGTGTGTGTGTGTGTGTGTGTGTGTGTGTGTGTGTGTATTTTTCATTTACTAAAAGAAATCAAACTCAAGTCTGTAGTAGACCTCCTGCCTGAAAATCCTACCATGTTGTATTCTTAGAATTGGCTATTGAGGAACAGGTAAAATGAATTTTTCTTGTACATCATTCTTGCGGGTGGTGACTCCAGGTGGACTTGGGGAACCTAGGTTTGGTTACCAGAGAGATCCAGGGCTCTGCTTCCCACAGCCATGCTGAGCAGGAATGGACAGGAGGCTCTGACACTGACTGACCTCTAGGAGGTGGGCTAGGCTTTTTCTTCGGGTTTGCATTCTTCTAGCTAAACTCCTAGGCCCTCTCTTCTTCTTTCAGGGAAGGACGGCTGATATTTTCGTTATCTGTGACTGACACTGCCTTAGTCACTCACTGTGAAGCAGGACGAAAGCCAGCGGAGGGATGAAAACAACCCAAAATAGATCTTTCTTGAACTGATTTGTATCAGGGCTATAAACAATTCAGAGTATGATAGGAGACAGGCAAGCACTTGTAGGCAATGAGAACAAAGGATCCTTTCCCTTTCTTTCTGCCCTCCCCCCCCCCCATATACTGAAGCAAGCATCCTGGGAGCTGAAAGCCTTTACCAGATGTTTGCTTTCCCTCTTTCTCCCTCTCAGGTATCTGCATCTTGCATCCTGCCTTGGCTGTTCCCTCCATCCTTGCAGGGCACATGTTATAATACAAATCAGTGCTGCCAACATGACTCATGATTTTTCTCTCAGAATGGACTATGAACGCATCAATTATGTGTCAGTCAAGTTCTAAATGCTCACCCTTGTCGCACTGACCTCGGTCTGCTTTTGTATTGTCAGGGTACTGTACCCCTGACATTTACCCACTGAGTTAGTGCCCCACATTTCTCACCTATTATCTTCTGACTTTAGCACCTTCCCAGACTTCCCTTCTATTAATCCACTTGACATGCAGATTCAGGGAGGCTGCACTCCCTGGGCACTCACCACTGCTTGTAGTCTGCATCACAGTTGCAGTAGTACTTGGGATCTGTGCAGTTGCGCTCGATGCCACAGGCACACTTCTGAATTCCAGGCTCTGAGCCCCCCCAGTAGTAGTGCTTCTCATTGGCTTTACCAACCCACCAGGTGTAAGGACTTCCATCTGCAAGAAAGGGGAAAGGCACATTCAGAGAGGGGCCTAAATTGCATCATTATAATATCACCCTGTTTTCTCTTCCTAGGAGGTATAGCAGTCTCTGACAGATGGAATGGCACATGTCCATCTTTAGAGTAAAATTAGTTCAATAATAGGAATACTTAATTAAAAAAATCAGACAGAATGTCAAAATTCAAGTTTCTCCTTTGTTCTCCACATATCTTCTTGGATGAAGTTTTGACATTCAAGCATCTATAATAGGTATTAATTCAGTAAGTTGGAATCCTAGATGGTGTTCAGTCTGCGTTGAAGGCATATGGGCCATTCTGCAATATACAACTAACTCCACAGCTGATTTTGCTTTTCTGTGAACTGATACAAGTATGAAGATAAAAGATGACCAGAGCTAAGAGCGAGCTTTGTCATGTCTTAAGTTTGACCTCCTAATTTTATTCATGAAGAACTTTGGTCTGGAAAGGCTAAACCCTTCTTTTATTATTCAGGATATTAACGCCCCACATCAAAAGTCTGAACTCATATTGTAGAACACTCCCTATCTGTTATGAAGTCAGCTGTCCATGTCCATAGCTTCCATGTCCATGCAATCAACAAGCTGTGAATAAAAGAGGTTTGAAAAAAAAAACTTGTATCTGCGCCAAACATACACAGACTTCTCACAGTGATTCCTTCAGTAACTATGTATACAGCATTTACCTTGCATTAGCTGTTAGAATTGATCTAGAGATGATGTGGCATACTGGAGAAGGTGTGGGTACATAGGTTGTCCATGTGCTATAAGGAACCTGAGTTTCTTGTCTGCAGATGTTGGGATCTGCAGGAGCCCCTGGATCCAAATCCCCTCTCCCTGCCATTCATTTATTCATCCCTTTGCCTGATCACCAAAACTCCATTGTGTTTCCATTATGTGCCAAACAGTAGAACAATAGAGGAAAAATGCAGGTTGGGGAAACAGACGTACAGGTACTATGAACATGGGGGGGTGTGTGTGAGGTAAAGGAGGTCATGGCTAATGTTTTCTCTGAGCTGTGTCTTGTAGGTTGTTTGGGCAAGATCTAAGTGAACCAAAATGTAAGAGGAAAGGAGTCCTATGGACAAAGGGAACACTAAGTAACAATTCATACAGAAGAATTTTGTACACAAAGTGTATGCAGAAGCGAGCAAGTGGTACGGAGTAGGGCTGGCGAGAAGAGTTTGGGAGTGCAGCAGCACCAGACAGTACTAGATAGCAAATGAGGGCTCAGCTGTAAAGCCTTTGTCCAAATGAGAAATTGTTTCACATTGACTAGCTCTTGCTTTTCAAGGCTTCTTTCCTCCAGCTTTCTAAGCCTGAACTTTATCCTGAGATAATGGGAGGCCACCGAAGGATTTGGAACATGGAATCATTACTGTCCAATCTGGGCTTTAAAATCTAGAGCAAGATAAAAGATGAGTTTCTGTGTGATGAAATCAGGAGGGCAGATGTGAAGTTCTCTTAATAATGGAGAAGATAACTAATAACATGGAACTAGGAGAGGAGAAAGAGAAAAAAGAGTCTAGGGTCGCTGGGATAGGTGTGATTTGGGAGAGGAGGGGAGTAGAAGGCACTGTGAACTCTGTGCTTCTGGTCTAGATAATAAGAGAACACTGACAAATTTCATCTGAGTAGGATATAGGGAAGATATTTTGAAGTTCAACAGAAGTTGAGAGGAGATGAAGAGTCTGATAATAATACTCCAGGCAATTGGATGCTGATGTCTAGCCTCAGGAGCATTTCCTGAGCTAAAGGTCTTGTTTCAGGAACCATCAGGCAAGCTGGAAAACATTGGGAGAGGCAGAGACAGCGGTGGAATCTTTAAAACTATAACAGCATTGCAAACCGTGCTAGAATTCCACAGAAAGCTGCCAGAAGTGGAAGGAAAATGAATCCACTTCAAGAGAATGGCAGGAAGAAAAGCCTGGGGGCAGAAAGGATGAGAAGAGAGATTGAGAAGATGCTGGCCATGGGGCCTTTTTCTTCCATTTTACTGTGCTGAGAGCACTCAGTGTGAAACCTCCCTTCTTAACAAATTGTCTAAGTATTTTATACAGTATGCTAATCATAACTATGGTGCAGTCCAGAAATACTCTAGAACCCATTCACCTTCTTTAATGGAAACTTTTCTTTATTAGCAATGGCTTTGTTTCCTCTATTCCTAGCTCCACTGACATCCATTCTCTTTGATTCTGTGATTTTGCTGTTTTAGGATCCTGACACAATTGCAATGATGCATTCAGTGTGTGTGTCTATATACAATTCAATTTCCTTTCTGCTCTCTCTTTCTGTCAGTCTTTATTCCTTTTTTATTGTTTCTCTTCTGAAATAACACTATTCTTGAAAAGGAAGAAAAAATCTGCAAGAGGTAAGAATGTGGAAGAATCTTGGGGATATGCTAAGAGAACAGAGGAGCCTTAGGAGAAACTAGGAATGATGGGATTAATGGAGGTAGTGCCACCCAGTAAGCCACAGGGAATCTATTAAAATCTCTAGGTCTGTGGGTGAAATGCCATCACAAGAGTCTACCTCCACCTCTCCTTTCAGGATACTAAGTACACACTTGTATCTGCCAGTGCTCCAAAGAGAGATGTGGGAAAGCCTGACATTCTTCAACTACCAATTGGATAATCACAACATCCAATCAAATAATGTCATAATCACCATGACGGAATAATGCACACACTTCTGTAACAGCAAGCGAGATCCTGCATGGGTTTTCCTCAAGAGCAGTTTTGTTAAAATGTAGGCAGTTGAAAGCCACCAAAAACAGTTTTGGATTTAGGATCATGCTCCGTGTAATGAGGGAACCAACAGTAACTTGAAAAGGAACCAGTCAGGTATTCCATTCCATATAAGCACCTAGAGTTCACTTAATTTAGAAAGGTTGCTGTTTTCCATGCTATGATCATCATGGGGAACTTAAAATAAGAAATTGAACTTGATTTGGTAAGTAGCTGAGAGAAAAAGATTTCAACTCTATTTCAAAGGAAGAGAGAAGCCAGATCTCTGAGACAAGGGGCCACTCTGTAGCTGTGTCCTCTCCAGAGGGGCCCTGTCTCAGCAGAGAAGACATTTGGGTTTGAACGCTATTCAAATGATTTTGCTTAAAGTCTCTTCTCTTTTTGTCACGGTCGGGGAAAGTCCCAGACTTTTGATGCTTCCCAATGTCAAAGACATGACCCATTATACAATATTTTTTTTCTGTAATATCACAGCTTTTTTTTTTTTTTTTTAAGGCTTGCAAAGTGTCGTTTACGGGAACTATCTAATCTTTGCCATTTCAGGAAAAGTTGAGGTCCTTTGGGCTGAGCTGTAGTAGGCCGGCTCGAGTTTGTCTCTGGCTGTGTGAAAATGGGAAGGAGACTCTGAGAAGATGCTGCATTGGTTGTGCATGGGAACTCCTGAAGAAATCTGTCTGCAGAGATCCATTGGCTGATGAGAATTTCAGTACTGTGGAGAGGTTGGAATGTTACAGGTCCAGAGGCTAATCATCTTATGTTGGTCTAAGTTCTGACTCTCTGGAATAGCCATTCTTTGCCCTCTTCTGTGTCAGAACTAATGTCTTGTGACAACAGGTAAAACCTTTTAGAATCTATTGACTTAGCAGGCAACTAGCATCTACCAATCCACAAGCTAAGAATACCATCAGATAGCATCTTGGGCCTACTACAAAGCTTCCCTAATCTCAATGTACCTGCCTCTCTGATGTACTCACCAATGCATTTTAAACTTGCCTTGATTCTGTAAAATGATAAAGACTTTGCAAAACAGCTTCGACATCGGAACATGGAATTTTGGGTAACCTAAATCTGTGTTTCCAAGCCCTGGCCACCTACAGTGGCTCCAGAACAAACTATTTTGTATTCCCTTTAAGAAGAGAGTTGTGGTTTTTGTGTAGACAGCAGGAAACATGCAAAGGTAGGTGGTGCTAGGCTGGTCTTGAAAAAGGCACATGACCAAACTTTACCCTAGGAATATAGAAACTTTACTTCCTTAGCTATCAAATCCAGTTTGAGTATTTCATTTTTTAGCTGAGTAATGCTAAATGGTTTCTCCCTTGGTAAATTTTGGTTAGTGTCATTGTTTTAGAAAACTAGGAGGTGTAATACTTTCTGACTGGGGGACAGGGATAAACTAGACACAAATAGAAGTGGAGTTAATGGACCAACAGGAAATGTCTTCTTCAGTCCATGCCAAAAATGCTCAGTAAAAGAATCCATATCTTAGACCCTTGGTTTCACATTTGTTCTTTCAGGTGGCCAATTGAAACAACTCCACACCATGTTCTTCTTGTCATTTCAGACAGTTATAGGAACTCACACGACCCAAGAGCTGTCTCTGGCTCAATATTCTTTGTGAAAATCAGAACAATGTCAACAAAAGGAGCAAGATAACATTCAGTCTCACCTTCCGAAGGAGATTATGAGAATGGAAGAAGGCTGCTGGTCCCTGGCGGCACCTGCTGGGGGCTGCCCAGACACTGGGGAAAGGAAGCTTTATTACAAGTTTGTTTAGATACACAGCAAGAACTCTTAGGTCCACATGAAAGCCAGGCTCTGTACCATTAGAGTGTGTGTGTGTGTGTGTGTGTGTGTGTGTGTGTGTGTGTGTGTGTGTGTATGTGCAGGTGGATGTGGATTTTATGTACCCGTATGTGTGCTTGTGTGTACATCTGTATCTACAGGCCAGAGGTCAACTTTGGGTGCCATTCCTTAGGTGTTCATATCTTGTTTTTGAGTCAAGGTCTCTCACTAGCCTTGAACTCATCGTGGAAGCTATGCTGACTGGCTAGCAAACATTCCAGGATCCCCACCTTCCTAGCATTGGGATGACTATCCTGCTCGTTTGTTCTTAAGTGAAAATTGATCAGGGGATCAAATTCATATTTGCATTCCTGCAGGGCAAGCACTTTATAACTGACTCTCCATCCCATACCCTCCCCCACCAGTTTTGCAAGGAAGATTCTCATTTTACTGCTGGGAAAGACTCTTACTTGACAGTAAGATACAAAGAGGAGTTCAACAGTGGCATTTCCTCTGTTCAGTCTGAATAGGTGTGCTGTGGAATAATCCTGCATACTGTGAAATGTGCTGCTGTCATTGTTAACAAACAGCTGATTTGTCAGTAGCCAGGTAAGAAGTATAGGTGGAACAACCAAACTAAGGACAGGGAAGAAAGAGGACGGAGTTGGGGAGTTGAAGCAAGATGGGCATGCTATACTGAGAAAAGGTACCAAGTCACATGGCAAAGCATAGATAAGAAATATGGATTAATTTAAATGTTAGAGTTAGCTAATAATAAGCCTGAGCTACCAGCCAAGCATTTATAATTAATAATAAGACCCTCTTGTGGTTATTTGGGAAGCAGCTGCTGGGTTGGGAAAATTCTGCCTACAGAGTTGACATACCAGGGGGTCAGGGGCAAGCATGAGAGGGACTTGGTTATCAAGCCTCTTCTCCCTTCTCCACCTTTGCTCAAACCACAATACTGCTGTCTGAATAATGCTTTAGGTGAGGGAAATGCAAAGTTGATGTTATTGAATTCTCTTTCCGAGAAGAATAAATCAAGTCCACATAAAGCACATGACATTTGGCACAAGCAAACCAACCAATGAAATGCCAATAAGACAAACCTATTCCTGGGCAAAAAGGAAATTATATACTTTGTTATTCATACTGGCTAATTTGGTTAAATCACTATAACAAAAATAAATCATTAATTTGGTATATGTTTTATATTTAGCAAGAGAAGAATGGCTCAATTTTCTTTGAGCAAAGAACTGCCTCATGCCAATGCTATCCTAATGAAATGCTTTTTTTTTTTTCTTTACAAACCATTACTTACCTATTAATTGGCTTTGGGGGAAAACAGTTAAAGGCAATCAAAGTGTCTTTTTAAAAGACAAGAATATGAAGTGGTAAGAGTTCAGAAACTCGTCTTTAACCTTAGACTGTGAAGATTCTAGTTAACTATGTCATGTAGGTGAGTCACTGTAGGCAGATGCCACATTCTACGCTAATGAGACACTAGGTTGTTAAGGTGAGGCACAGTGAATTAAATCAGCCGAGCACGAGTAGGATGAAGTCTAATCACTACTGTTTGGATCCATTTCAGAGAAAACTGCATCATGGCAAAGAGTTTCTCAGGAGCTGGATGAAGTTAGAAAGAGAGAGAGGAAAGAGGGCACTTAAAGACTTCAGGGAACTACGAGTCTTGTTGAAAACAAATTGTTGTACAGGTGCCAGACCAAATGCATGGAGACCTCTGGAAAATGTAGCATTACATGGGCTTAAGTCCAAGTGGGCTTTCCTTTAGAATAGAGGTCTGTGCTATGTGTAGCTTAATAGACTGCTTAACTAGTATGTAGGAATGTGCTCAAACAAGACTCAAGTTTGTGTCTGGGACGTCTAATGAGTTTCATTCGCTCACTTCTAGAAGATACAAAAAACAATACCCCAAGGCTTCATAGTGCCCTAAATGAAAACGTTTAACTATGCCAACTTATCTTTTATGGACTCACAGGAGACTTTTTAGCAAGAAAAAACAGAACAGCTTCAACTTGCCCACACCACCATGGCACCACCATGCCCCCCTGCTGGCAGCTCCTTTGCCTCTAATCTGTTTTGGTATACTGTAAATGTTCAATGCCTCTAGTTACATGCAGGATTCAATCCTTTAAAAGTATTTTTATTGCATATATTCAGATTTCACATGCTGTAATGGGATAGACACACATAAACAGTACAGTGGTCACGACTGGACAGGAAGGCACAGTAACTAATCTATCATGTCAGGCAGGATTCTTCTAAATAACTCAGGTTTTGCTGTTTCTCTCACAACCTCCTTCCTTCCATTTTTACCACTGCATTGCCTGGTTACTCCTCTTCCACCTCCTCAGTGAATAGCACAGACCACTCTGATCACAGCAATCAAGTTACAAATGATATGCTAATTAGCTACAGCGCCCTGAACTGAGCCACTGTGGATGCAGAACATCCTGATACCAGGGAGAACCTTTCTTCTAATGCTGTTGACCTAAAGAAGAGGAGAGATGGAAGAGTTTGAGTGACAGACTCCTCCCTGTGAGAGCAGAGTGAAAGTTTTGAGAAAAGTTAGCTACCCGATTCTTCTTCTTCAGATAATCTGGCAGCTACAGTTTCCAAGATGAAGCTAGAGCTCCTTTTTCCTTCAGTTTGAAATGTGCAAGGTATTCAGGACCCCAAAATAAAGGAGATAAGGGCTCCTGACACCAAGAATGGGAAGTGAGAGCTGACCACTAGTTCTGGAGTTTTCTCATGTAGAGTCAGTCAGTCTTCACTGCCATGTGGAGTTTGTTTTTCTCAATATATTCACTTTCAAAACCCAGACCATGGAGTCCATGTCTCAGGATTCTTATAGGGGCAAGAAGCCTAGGCAGTGAAGACACGAAATGACACTTCTGGGTCCAGTGCTTCCCCTCCCCCAACACTTGTGGATGATAACAGTGATGCGCGAAAGGGTTTCTGGTTGCCCGGTATCCTCTGGAGTAAACAATGTAGATTCTCTGGCCTATAGGATAAGGCTATGAAAAGCTAAAAGGAAAATATTGAGACTGTCATTGATCCCCATGGGAATTTCTTACCAGACAAGTCTGCAATATGTTGATTTGGAGAAAGGACACTAATGGCTTAGTTCATTGACATTTGAAATAGTATGTAAAGAAACAGGCCCAAGTACCTTTACCACCCACAGTCTTAACTCATCTCCCAGGATTTATATAACAAGGTATATATACTAACAAGATATTATATCAGTCAGCTTTCTATGATGATATTTTCTTTTGTACTAAAATGTTATTTGTATGTTAATAAATAAAGTTGCCTGGGGGTCAGAGCTATTAGCAAGCCATAGGAAAGCAGGACCGTGGTGGCGTATACTTGTAATCCCAGCACTTGGTAGGCAGAGCTAGGTAAGTCTGTGTGTGTTCAGGGATACAGCCAGCATTGGATACACATGCCTTTAATCTCAATACCAACCATAGAAGACCTGGAGGTCTGTACAGACAAGCAGTGACGAGGCGGTCATGTGGTTGGGTTTACAACCAATGAGAAGGCAGAACAGAAAGTCTTTATAAAGACTTTAACACAGGAAGTAGCTCTCCTTTGGAGAGGTAGGACCACCGCAGGAGGAAGGGTAAGGTTTTAGCTCTTAGCTCTGACCTCTTGGCTTTCTTCTTTGCATTGGATCTGTGTTTCTTATTTAATAAGACGGTTGGTTACATCGACAGCTTTCCCTTGCCAAATATCTAAGTTAGCTCATGTCTCTACAGGTTGCAGCCAATGGTTGGTTGGCTCCAGTGCTTTTTGTCTTGTTTGCCCAAAAAACACCCTGAAGGAAAAAGACTGCAGGGGAAAACTAGGTCATAGGCATCAAAAGGTGGTCATGGTATTTATTACAGAAGCGCCTTCATTTAATTCATATTTTTCAATATATTATAGCTATTATCTTTTTATTTTCAATTTCATAATCATGATCCTGCATTACAATGGTTGTATTTTACTGGTAAAATTAAAAGTAAAATGAAAAAAAATCACACATCTTGCTATTATCTTAGATACAGAAGCATATCATTTCAAACTCCCTATAATTTTTTGAGAACTCAATGTATTAAGCTGTCTATTAATATTCTCTTTTGTTTTCCAATCATCTAACTCTATGTCAGTCTATGTTCTCAAACAAAAGAATGAGTCCAGCAATGCTCTGCCGAGTTCAGACATAGACAGTGGGGAAAATGCATTGCTTTAACGATCTGATAGAAACATTCACTTTGATCACTAAAGGTGAACATTCTATCTCTCTGTGATTGAATGTCACTCAACTCATCTGATTAGGGAAGACTAGAAATAAATGCAGTTGATTAGCTTAAGGTTGTATCTTTCGGAATTACATCGGATTTTGCTTTATCTTATTGATTTGAATCAGGGCCAAATTTAGAAATGTAGAATGCAAGTTCATATTGAACTTGAACTAAAGTGTTAATTAAATAAAAATTAATTTTACTGAATCATATTTAAATTTATTTTATTGAATTGAACTTAATAGATTTCAATCATAAACCATTTTTACTGAGCAAAATTTGCTGCAGTTGAATTCAATCATTTGAATCCTATTCAAATGAATTAGATTAATTGAAATGGAATCAAGTGACAAATTTGATGGGAGTTCATAATTCTGTGAAGGCTTCAAGAGAGCAGAATGGGCCATGTCACTCCAAGTGAAGTTAGCTTTGGTTTTAACTAAGGTCACTGGCATCATGGCCTCTCAGGAGCCTTGTTTGTTCCCTTACATCAAAGGTCCTGGGAACAGACTCTAAATAGTGCTACCAGAGATGTGATGGGACTGCAGGCTATTATTTGATTCATTTTGTTTCTCTCAATTTTTTTGTTTTATTAAGTTCAGTGTGTTATTTTATTTTGCATTGAAAATGTGGGAAGACTGATAATTCTGGAATAGTTATTAATAACTTCTAAATTTTTAATTAAAATATAATTATACCATTTCCTACCCCCCCTTTCTTCTCTCTAGCCCCTCCCATGTCTCCCCATTCCCCCCACCCCATCTCAAATTCATGGCCTCTTTTTCTTTATTATTGTCATATATATCATTTGTTTATTTATTATAATAAATATATTATTTATTTACATATATACACGTATATATACGTGTATATATACGTGTATATATGTAAATAAATAATATAAAAGTAACCTGTTGCATCCATTTAGTGTTGTGAATGCTAGTCTGTTTCCTTGTTTCTAGCTTCTATCCTGTCACATTCTTCATGTGTTATCACAGTGGCTATGACCTACTGCTCAATGCTGACCTAACTGTCATGGAAGGTTTCTGTGTTTCCAAATCTTAAGGAAAATCCTGTGAATGATTAAGTTATGATGGTGCTGCCACTTAAAACAAAATAGTTCATCGTCATGTCTAAGGGAGCTTGTGCCCACTTACCATCTGCTAAGATTTTTAAAATTATTGTTAGTGATTCTGTTCAATGGTTTGTCAGCTCTTAATTTTTTTCACCTTGTAGCATTTATAGATATTTTCTGATAATGTCAGAAGCTATGATGTCATTATATATGACACACACATATTATATGAATATGAAGAGAGAGAGAGAGAGAGAGAGAGAGAGAGAGAGAGAGAGAGAGAGAGAGAGAGGCTTTGTTACTTGGTTTAGGAATTTTGTGACTATGTGCCTGAATGCCATTGGTCTATAATTTCTCCCTATGTTGCTTTCATTATGGTTTTGGTATCAAACTGATACTGGCCAAAAAGAATGGGAGATGCAATTGTCTAATCTGCCTTTAAGATTATTTTAACTTTCAAGTTGCAAGTAGAAATTTTATACGTTTGTAACATGCAACATAATGTTTTAGTACAAGTACTCACTGTGGTATAGCTAAATTAACATAATCAACATGTGTATTACTCCACATTCTTACCATATTAACATATTCTCAGTGATTTTTTTAAATATACCATTATTAACTCAATTGTACAGTAGATCTCTTGAATGCTTTCCTCCTATCTAAACTTGTGTATGCTTTGACAACATTTCCCCCTCTCATCTCAACCACCCCACCATCACCATTCAACTCTCTACTTCCACGAGTGCAACATTTTAAATGTCTTTATGTAAATGCGATTGTGTGGTACTTGTTTTTCAATGTCTGTCTTGTTTCACTAAACATAATGCCCTCCGGTCCATGCATGTTGCTGTAAAGATATAATATCCTTATTTTGAAAGGTTGTATAGTGTTATGCTGAATCTAAATATCACATTTTCTCTATCCATTCATCTACTGGCAAATACTTCATTTGATTTCATATCTTGGCTATTGTGATAATGCTTCTGTAAACATTTTATTTTTTAAAAACACCTTTAGGTCTTATTTATAATTTATATCTATCTATCTATCTATCTATCTATCTATCTATCTATCTATCTATCTGCCCTTCCACCGACCTACCCACCCACCCACCCACCCTCCCATCCATCCATCTACCCACCCACCCACCCACCCATCCACCCACCTATCTATTTACAGTTTCGGTGTAGTATACTTTATGGTTATTTTCTTACAACAATTTTTTAAGTATTGGGGAGTACTTTTAGGTGTCCATGATCAAGAAGACACTGGGCAGACTATTTTCTTTCTTTCATAGGTAATCTGTGTTTTCTATCTGATGAGGATGTTCTCTCATTGTTGGGATCACTGTGGCTCCTTTACCTAAACCTGCATCTGTATATTTTCTTCAGTTCTGGTGTGTTTTCATACATGAGTCCTGACATGAATCCATACTTCCTTCATCTCTTTTTATCCAGAACTCCAGTAAGAGATGTGTTTGATGGTGCTAGTCTCATCTGGTTGCTCCTTGTCTCTCCTTCATATTTGAATACCCGGTCTTGTTGGCTGATTGCTGGAAGATGTCTTTAGATGCCTGCTCCCTTTCACTATTCCTGCTTTGGATAGGTGACAACTGCTATTTATCTCTACCATAAACTTTTAGTTTCATCCATATTTATAACTCTAACTTCATTCTTTCCAAATGCCACTCAAAACTTCCCATAGCATCTTGCTTAATCATATTCACTTTCCTCTGTCTAAAAGGAAGACATTCTGGTGCAATAATTTTAATATCTGCAATATTTGCAGGGCTAAAATTGCTATTAGCTCTTTCTGTTGATTCAGAATTATGGTATCGGGATTCCCCGAACATCTCATGATTAGTGTCTCTCTGAGGTTATGCTCCGTGGAGAGGCATCCACAGAATTCTTTGAGGGCTTGTTGCACGGATGAGCCTGGGGGGTGATTTGCATCTGCTTTCATCAGATGCCTTCAGATATTACTAACCTGAGACTTCTTTGAAGCATATTTCAGTCTGCATTTTTCCCAGTGTCCAAATAGGGGGACATTAACTTATAAACATGCATCAGATCTTACTTTTATTATTAATATTTTTTGTTTGTGACAATTTCATATATGTATAAAATTTATTGTGATCATATCCAACCACCATCACCCCCCTTACCTTCCTCTCACTTCTACTTATCCAAGTTTTTCTCAATTAATTCCCTTTCTACTTCCATGTCTTTTATTGAGGAGTGGGAAGGACTTGTGTATGTAGCTATTTTTGTTGTGCAAGGGGATAATTTCTCTTTTTTGTTTGCTCTAAAGTTCAGATCATAAAATTCCTATGTTGTTATCTTTTGAAAAATGGGTTTCTAGTTTTCAGTTTTGCTTCCTTTCTATATTTTGCTGAGAGTCTGGTCCATTGGATTCTGCTTTCCATCAAGAGATTTTAATGCAACTCTTCATTTGGCAAGGGCTGTTGGTCCATATTCAAGCTGTAACCTGTAAGGTACAGGTGACGGGCTCAGTAGTAGCACTGGGATACAGTACTTGGTTTTGTTCTAAAGCTCTTTATTACAAGCTCCATTACACCTTTAAAAGGCTTTAAATATTTCTGTTCAAGTGCTCAAGGATGTTTGTGGAGTTAGGTTTCACTCTATCACTTAATTATACTATGCTGGTTTGCTTTTATATCAACTGGACACAAGCTAGAGTCATTTTGGAAGAGGGAACTTCAATTGAGAAAATATCTCCACCAGATTGGCTTGTGGGCAAGCCTGTGGGGCATTTTCTTGGTTGATTATTGATGTGGGAGAGTCCAACTCACTCTGGGTAGTAGCACCTCTGAGTTGGTGGTTATGGGTGCTAAAAAATGCAGATAGAGCAAGCCATATAGAACAACTTAGTAAACAGCATTTCTCCATGGCTTCTGCTCCAGTTCCTGCTTCTATGTCCTGCCTTATGTTCCTCAGTGATGGACTTACAAACTAGAAGGTGAAATAAATCCTTTCCACCCAAGTTGCTTTTGGTTATGATGTTTTACCACAGAAATAAAAACCCTAACTAAGATACCTACCATAGAAGTCTACTGAGTTCTTACTGTGGGTTTTAAAGCCGCTGGAAAGCGTAGGCTGTGTGATGGGATAGGAGATACCATAAGGCAAAGGAGAATGGAAGCAGGGGACCTTTCTATGAAGGTGGTTCTAAAGATGCAGAGTATCATGCTACACACTAGAGACAGAGATAAACATCCCATAGCAGGACTGGGTGACCAGACAGATCAGCAACCCTTCTTAGGTTAGCTAAATAGGAATATTTTGAAAGAAATTTTAGTTTCAAAGGAAGGTATTGATTTGAGGGAAAGTATTTAGCTCCATTTTGCAGAAGGTAAAATAAAGGCATCAGTGGACCTCAGTAGGGTCTGGTTCTACTTCCTCAGATACAAACTGAAAATTTTTATAAGGTGTCCTGGTTTTTAGTGCCCTGCTGCAGGGATGCTTCATAGCCAGTAATGCAATGCAAAAAACAGTCCTACACAACCAACTGTTGGAGTAGCTGTTACCTGCTACTCCAACAGCCTCCCAATGGAGAGACCCTCTGCCCAGCAATGAAGAAATGTGGATCAGAGATCAGCCTTTACATCCAATATTCAGCCACAATAGTGGTAACAGAAGCCCATGAATGAGAAGTTGTCTGTGTGGAAGAGGATAGAGTGGATGCTGACACAGGAGAAAGACTTAAAAACAGGCAACTGTCAAGTGGAAAGACTCAAGGCAATGTGGTTTGCAGAAAGTGCACATCTCTGAAACCCGTGTTCAGTTCCATTCCCAGGGCTGCATTGCACCCATGCCCTCTGTGGTAAGCCACAGTCTGAGCTGGGGATGATTGCTGCATTGCCGTGTTGCATTATACATTATCATGTTGCCTTATCAAACCTGTTACTCTCAAGACAGTGATGTGCTGCTAGCTGAAAAAAATACATTCACTTTTCAAAGCAAGGAAAGACATGATTTTTTTTTCCCCACAAAGCTCAAGGTCATATGCCATTAGTTTTACTATGTCCATTTCCCTCCAATGAACCATGATTCTCTACCTCTAGCTTCCAGAACACTCTGGCACACTCACAGTGAGCAAATGAATGATGACTCTTCTAGAAAGGCAAAACTTGACCAAAATAATTGGGTTTGAGGATCTTGAGACCACTCAAAGGGAAAGTTTATATGTGAAAAGATTGAGTTTCATGAGGTAAGGAGATGAAGCTATAAGCAAACCAATGAGGATGATCAAGACAGAAGAGGTACCTAGGTCTGTGGAGGGGAACTTAATACTATAAAGATTTCTGGAGTAGAGATCGTGGATTTGGCAAGATGTTTAAATTTTGAACATATTTGTAGTTAAAACTAACAGAAGTTAACAAAGAGCAGAAAAGATGAAATCTGTGATGGTTAGAACAATAATGATCAATCCTTATCACCATGCCAACTCTTACTCTCCGTCCTCCACTTTCGGAAGTCCAAACAAACCCTATACACACTGTCTTAGAGAGACGTCTCCAGATGAGATTGTTATTTTGAACATGTCCCCATGAAGACCTGACTGCAGAGTCCCAGAAAAGATGAGAAGGAAAGATGAGCTTTAAATCTGATGCATTTGAGCTGTTCCCCTGTTTCCTTCTTTCCTACTCTTAACAAATAAAAAATACCTGATAACACTAGAATGGCTTTGACCTTGACCTTTACCAAACCTGCTACTATCAAGACAAGTAGTGTGCTATTACCAGAAAAGTGCATCCATCTTTCAAAGCAGAGCAAGACACTGCTTTTTGTTGCACAAAACTCAAGGTCACATGTCAAGCCTGCTGTTCAGGTTGGGCAGAAATACTTTGTCATTCATGACACAGCAAATTGGCAAAGTCACACATTATCCATCCGTTACTTGGTCTTTCTCCTAGGAAACTAAGATGCTAACGTCTTTTTCAATGACACAAGCAGTTAATAAAAGTGGCACAAACTCAAAGCCTTCTAATCTCACAGAAGAGCAGGAAGATGACACAAAGTTCAATAGCAATGACAAGTGGCAGATTATTTTTCAAGTAGGCAAAAATGAACACTTATTTAAACAGCAAAATAACTGATGCGCTGCCCCCCCCACCCCATGCTCTGTGACAAAAGGATTGAACACTAAATCATAGGATGAAATCTTCCTCATATGTATTTAGCTAAAACTTGCTGTATTAGTCTGCAGATTGACCTACTGGTATGGAGATCCCCCAAAGCCCTTCACATCCTGTCAATTAGTCATGTTTTTGTTGGGCAACTGATTTCAGTCTGACTGCAGTGAATGTGGCAAATTACCAGACATTCAGATGACTAATCATATCAAGATGCTTACGAGGGAGTAAAACCCTAAACTTACCTAAATCAATTTCCTCTGATTTCAATTAATTATTCATCTTTGGCATAAACAGATCCACATTTTTAAAAGCAATCAAGAATGACCTCATTATTATTGACTGACTTCTTTCTCAGTTCAGAGGTTTTGCTCAGGCTGTCCCAGTCCCCATGCCTACACTCGTACCTTAACCCCCAGGCACATTTCCAGCTTATGGCTGGGCAAGTGCTCTGGCTTTCTGCATGTGATCATTTTCTTTAACATACACAATGACCTTCATTCTTTTCCATAGATGTTGCTCAAATGTGCCCTTATTGAGGTTGTTTCCTCTTAACAACTGGTGATTAGTTATTTCCTGTAAACTGAAACATTCTTTCTTGGAGGGAGGAAAGTAGGCGGTATGATCAGGAAGTAAAGGAAACATACAAGGTTCAGGAAGTAAATGAAGCTTGCAAGGTTCTGGAGGCACCCCTTGTGTAAGGTTATATAAGCAGAAACAGAACTTTCTGATTGGTTCCAGAGATGCAGCTCTCCTGAGTAGTCTCCTGGGTTGGGGTGGTCTTTTTGGTGATGTTATTGCCTTTGCGTTATCCCTGCTTCCCTGGGGTAACCCCTCAACCCTCACCCACACTTATTTAAGTGGCTCCAGTCCTCTCACTGCTTCACTAGCTACACTTGGATGGTCTCCTTGTCTGTTATTGGTGCCTTGTCTGGGATGAAGAGATGCTTGTTCATGGCTCCCTACAAAAGTTCACATACGTAAAATAACATAATTCCTCACTTTTCTTGTCCTACTGTACTCCCTTCTTGATTTGCATTTATTCATGTCTGATGTGCATTACTTTCCTAAGTTCATTTTGTTTCCTCTCCTCACTTACAATAGACTGTAACATCTATTACCGTCAAGCTTTTGTTTATGTTATTGATAAACACCACTGCTCAACTGTTCATGGTAGGTGCCTAATAAATATTTTCAAATATGTGAATAGAAATTTTCTTTTTTCCTATCCAAACAAAAAAGTAAATGAGATAGAAAAAAAAGTCACAAATACAATCAGAATCCTGATATTTGGGGTTTTATTGTGCTACTTTGGCCATATCTTGGTGTATGCTTTGTAAGCTGTTTTCATATGATCCAATTTGATGATTGCTTATCAGTTCCACCAGGTCTCAGTTGATGCAAAAAATACTGCATTTTCTTCTTTATAAAATGTGCAGCAATTATGGCCCTTATGTAACCACCTCTGATCATGGATTTGCAATGTCTGCAACCAATTTCTGCTTCATGAGTCTTCTGATAGTAAGGGCTCATCTCTACTTGTAAGTATCTTGACTTTATATGATGCTCTTATCCTCTTCTAGCATCATTGGAATCAAGTTTTGATTACTTTTAACCTAGTCTTTCAGGAAGCTTAATAATCTACTGGTGATGGCTATTCTTGGTTGTCAACTTGACTACATCTGGAATTAACTAAAACCCAAGTGGCTTGGTACATCTGTGGAAGATTTTCCTTAATCATTTATAGTGGGAAGACCCATCTTTAATTTGAATCTTCTGAGGTGAGAAGATCCCTCTATAGTCTGGACCCCACCTTCTTTCAGCCTATGTAAAGGACATGGAATAAGGAAGCTCTTTCTCTTTGCCTGCTTGCCCTTGCTCTCACTGGCTAGTTCATTTCTTTACTGGCATTAGAGCCCACTTCTTTAGGATTTCAGTATATACTGAAGACCAGCTGAGACACCCAGCCTCACTGAACAACTCTTAGATCTTGGACTTTTCATTGGTAGACAGCCATTTTTGGACTAGCTGGACCACAGCCTGTAAGCCACTCTAATAAATCCATATATCTATTCATATATATACACATGAACATACACACACACACACACACACACATACACACAGACACACACACACAGACACACACACACACACACACACACACACACACACACACACACACACATTCTATCAGTTCTGTTTCTCTAGAGAACCCTGACTAATGCATTACTGATGTCTTGCACTGATTTAAAAGCAAATCACAGGCTTAGATTGACAGTTACTTCTAAGATGTGTCGTGCAGATTGACTTGACAAAGGAGAGTGGAGGCTAAGTTGACTGTGATCTGCTTGCTAGGGTTGGTGAAACTGGTCTACAGAAAAAGGTCTCATCTGAAAAATTACCCAGCTGTCTGTGGTCTGGGAGACCAGGGGATAGCCCACAGTCAAGGGCAATTCAACACAATTTTCTACACCTGCTCTGTCTGTTGTGCTGTGCAGTTATATCAATGTTCAGAATTATGACTTGAGGAAAGATGATTTTCTGAATCAGGAAGTAAATTTAAAATTGTGTACAGTCTGTTAAATTTACAAAGACCAGCAAATACCAGTTTGAACAAATTTAAAAAAATAAAAGAAATCACTAAATATATTTGTAGGTACAAATAGTTAGTCTATTAAACTTCTCATTTGTAAGAGAATCATTTGGGAGCCACTGGCGCTTTTTTGGGGAATATCCTCTACTTTCTGTGTATTTTGGGGTTAGAAGAATTACAATTAAGGCTGAGAGCTTGGAAGATTTTTTTGGGTGATATAAGAGGCATCTACCACATAAAAGGGAAGAGCAATAATCTCTTAAAGTGGTTCCTCATCATGTAAATATCCTGGTAGAAATGAAGATATTCTAAAGAGACACTTCTGTTTATCATGACAAATACACCACAAAGAATTAGACTTTCTCCAGGAATCTCCCTCTGGGAGAGGGAAGAGCTGAAGCCTGGTGCCAGCCAGAGGGCAGCTTCTTACCATGAAAGTTCTGACAACTCCTCAGAGGCCCTTGCAGGAGACACTAGAGCTGAGACAGTAATGACAGGCAAGATCACACCTTGACTGATGTTAAGGGCTGCTTAGTGATGCATACCTCTGGCTCTTTATTCTAATGTTAATCTTGTGTGATGACCAGAAACGGACACTGGGGTGTGTGTAGGTATGTTACTGGGCCTTTTTGTTTCACCTCCCTATATGGCCACGTGAAAGAAATATCCTTTTCCTTATTATGTCTCTTTAATGTATGACTATGAAAATGGGTGGCTGAGTCTGGCTTGTTAGGGGCCTCTAGGTTCCAGACTCTGGCCTTAACAACTTAAGTAACAATCAGAGGCTTGACATAGACTTGACCTTCTCTAGCCTTAGCTTGATTGGGCTACATGGGCAGTTTCATATCTAGCAGAATAGGGAGCCTACAGATTCTGTGAGGGGAGTGATAAACACCCCAGAGGCTCTCAGAAGGTCACTGCCCTCTAACACTGGACATGAACCCGTGTTAAGTATCTCCCCATTAGAGAAAGTAGTTGATCCTGATGCTGGCTGCTTTGGAACAGAAATGGGGAAAGCTCCTGCTTCCCAATTTACATTCAAGACCTTGCAGGCTCCAGACTTGGCTGGGAAACTGAGTTCTCTGAAGAACACTGCAATGGGAGTTAGAAGATCAGGGTTCTTTTCTACCGTACCATCACTGGAGGCTTCCATTTCTTCCTCTCTTAAGCTTTTTCTTGCTATGTAGCGTGGGCGGGG
>CABHPP010119015.1:0-10480 GCA_902168425.1 Peromyscus attwateri | reverse complement strand
GGGGGGGGGGGGGTATGGATTTTGGTTTCTGGCTTTAGTATTTGAGATTTTCATCATTTTTTTTAGAATTAACTTATATCATAACTTTCCTGCTTTCCCCACATTTCACGTATTGTGACAACATCCCCCTACCTTTTACCCCCCCCCCATCAACAAACAGCCTTGTCCTTCCTTCCGCAGGGAAGTCACTACTTATTCTGCAAGCACTTTCCTGTCCAAGTTTTCTCTGAATCTCAATAGTAGAGAGGTCTCTTGTCACATGTCTTGACTCACCTAAGAGGTTTACTCTAAGGATAACAATCCTATCATGCTAGCTATCAAGATCAATCATAATGCAGTGTCTCCACTTAAATTGTTAGGTACAGAGGACTGGAGTTGAGATGGAAAGTAGAGTGTGAGTGACATGAACCCGTGATGCATACCTCTGGCTCTTTATTCTAACGTTAATCTTGTGTGATGACCAGAAATGGACACTGGGGTGTGTGTAGGTATGTCACTGGGCCTTTTTGTTCCACCTCCCTATATGGTCACGTGAAAGAAATATCCTTTTCCTTATTATGTCTCTTTAATGTATGACTATGAAAACACTTTAATGTATGAAGTGAAAACACTTCTTGTCCTAATGTGGGAGTCAGTCACTTACTGAGGCACCAGTTACTTTCTCGAGTGCAAAGAATGAGAGCCACCTTGTTTCAATATATAATATATAATATATATTGCTTCTATTTTTCTGTAGCTTCTTTTTCATCATGAGACATCTGAGTGTCCTTATTATTGGCTATATGAACCCAGCCCCAGGGTTTTGCTTTACACAAAGTTTCTTTGCTCACACTCTACTTTCCATCTCAACTCCAGTCCTCTGTACCTAACAATTTAAGTGGAGACACTGCATTATGATTGATCTTGATAGCTAGCATGATAGGATTGTTATCCTTAGAGTAAACCTCTTAGGTGAGTCAGTGACCCTATTTCCAGATAGGCTTGACTGAGGATGGAGGACCCATCCTGAAAGTAGATAGCATACCACAGGCTGAGTTCTAAACTGAATAAAAGGGAGAAAACAAATGAAGCCTCCGCCTCTCTCTGCTTCCTGACTGTGGACATAGTGTGACCAGCTACTCTCTAGCCTTGCTGCCATGCCTTCCCTTACACAATGGACTATGCCCTGAACTGTGAGCCAAAGTCACCTTCCCATCCATAAGTCTACCTTATGAGATATTTGTCATTGCAATAAAAATGTTACTAATATACAGATGTGCCTCAATTTCATTTGACCCACGATTCCATTCTTCTTAGGAAGATCTACGTACGGATTTGTGTTTGTTATCTAAGACATTCTTGTTCATATTCAACTGCCCTTTATAATGCACAGAAAACTCAGGGCCTTAGAAGGAAACCCATCATCGTTCTGTTAACAGGCATTCCTATCTACGGGGGTGCCTCCCTGTCCTGCCCCTTGTTAATATCTCTCTTCTTACTCTTGCCTACTGCCTGGTCTTGTGCTGGGGTGGAACTCCTTCTTCTTCAAGGTATATTCTACCATGCATTCTGCCACCTTCTTGAGATTCTTTGTCATTTAAGAATGATAGACCAACCTTCCAGAAAAAGAGGGACAAACCAACCTCAATTCAGTGGCTTTTCTCCTCCAGGCAACACCCTGTTTTCATCCCTAAACAGCAGATTCTCCAAGAATTATCTATCATTTCCCAGGTATTTTTATTTCACTGCCTCCTGTTCCTTTCTTAATCTCTGCTATGTGGAGCAGATTCTCCATCTACTCTATGGAAACAGCCTTTGGGAAAGTCACCCCTCTGTTTTCAAATATTGTGTGATTTTTTTTTTCCTGGGATGTGACAGAAATGCCTATTTACCTTTTGAATGGACCAAAGAATGAATTCCGTTCAAATTTAGATTTGAGAGACAATACATTTATTGGGCACAGGTTCTTATTTACACATTTAATCCAGTTCTCTGGCTCAGGGATAGTATCTTAGTGATACAGACATTGTATTGTGTGTAAGTGGCCTTGGGTTTGATCCTTAGCATTGAAAATAATAATCCAGCATGGTGATATATGCCTTTTATCTCTGCATTCAGGAGGTGGAGGCAGGCAGATCTCTGAGTTCCAAGCCAGTCTGTTTCTACAAAGCAAATGCTAGGACAGCCAGGGTGGTTACACAGAGAAACCCTGTCTGAAAAACAAAACGTAAGAAAACCAATCCATCTTTCCATCTCTCTTCTCTGAGATTCAGACAGTTCCAACTGTTTATCTGGCACCTTTCCTTGGCTATCTCAAACTCAATTCAATTGAACTTAAGAGTTGTAGTTTTTCTATCTAAACTCAGTAACTTTTTTATTTTAATTTTGGCTCTCAGTCACTGAACCAAGCTTACCCACCTTGCTACATAAAAGAAACCTTGCCTATGAATTGGCATGCACAAGACCTTGTCTATCATTTCTGTTGCCCATTTCAAGTACTTCTCTTTTCACAGGACTAGTATGCTAGGCAGTATTGAACAGAGCCCTAGAGAAAAGTGTGATGTTCATCTAATGCCTGTGCCACTTCCGAAGAAATCCCTCCTCTGCCTAGCTATGAGAGCCAGAATGAGCACTGTAGCTGCAGGAGGGAAAGGTGTTTATCCCATTTAGGTGAGGGATAGTAGAGCTGGATGTCATCACCAGTATTTTTTATATGTTTAAACCTCATTTTTCAAGCTGTGGTTGATCTGCGAGCACTGGCCTTTCCTCTGACTGTCATTACCCACCTAAGAAAACACACAGGTAAGGGACAATGCGGCATCTCTGTGTACTAATGGGAGCCCTCCCCACAATCATTTCCACACATCTCCTAGCAGTGAGGCCCATGGAGACCGTGAAAGTGGGCAAAGCTTTTTATATGCTTCTAAATTCTCCTGTTTTCTTCAGACCATGTGTTTCTCTTTGGCATCACTCATCTCAATAATATATAGTTTCAAAGACACAATTTCATGCAGATGCAGGAGAAATAGGACAACAAATTCAAAGCTCCTCTTGCTATCAGTCTTTTGATTAAAGTGCCCTTTCCAGAGAGGCAAACATGACACTTCTCTCAGCCCCTTCACGGACTTACTGCACAACAAGATTGCTGCATTTTTATTACAGGGCCATGCCTGCCCTTGTTTAAAATTGTTTTGACCTTTAGATGAGCACGTATTAAAAAAAAAAAAAGACCACAACCCCCATCTGTCTCTAGAATTAGTAAGCTATAATCAAAACTGGAAGGCAAGTTTGTCATATCTGATTGGCACCTGGCAGAGTCACAGGAAATACTTGTTGACAACTTCATGTTGCTCTTGGTAAGAGCTGCCATGTGACCTTGTTTCTGAACTCCAGCACTACGAAAATGACACCCTCCCCATTAGAGTTCGCTGGCACCTTCTCTAGCCAATGCTGCCTTGTTATTTTACATAGATTCACAATCCCAGGAATGACATTCAGACCAGAAAAGAAGCTGTCAGAAATCCCCATATGTATCAATTTGCCACTTTGCAAGTTGAAAGCACCTAAAAATTACCACGCTCAGAAATGTCCACACATTGTGTTGGGGTGAACTGCTAAGGATGGTGAAATTGCTGCTTCCCAGCGTATTGAGGACCAGAGAAAGGGGCTCTTCAGCAGCAGCAACTCTGGATAGCAATAAACCGATAGACACGGGTTACAAAACAACAGCAATGGAGCCAGCTCTAGAGGGAGCAAAACCTCCTGAATGCAATTGGCAGGGTATTAACTAATGTCTTGATTGAGCCCTGTCAGAAGGAAGCTGGCAAGAGCAATATTGAATACAATGCCGAAACAGCCCCAGAGCTTCAATTTGGTAAGAATTTACGTGGTAGTATTATGGTCTGTCACTATCAGAAGTAAAAGAAAACCATCTCATGTTGTATATTCTCAAAAGGATTTAATATATACTACCTAATTTTGCCAAGGATGAGATCAGAATGATTTAAAAATAATCTAAAGCTATCTTTCCCCTCTTCTCTATACAAGACAAAGATTAGCAAGTGGGTAATAATAACCAGCCAACTTTAACACATTAAACTTGAGTGAATTACTCTCTAAATCTACAAAAGTGTCTGTAAAGAATGCAGAGATAAATTTGAGTTTTTAAGAGAGGGAAAATAAACCCCATAAAGATTACTATAAAACTGGATAAACAAATAGTAATTTCCTTTCAAGGAATACGAAAACACAAAAGCAACTCATAGTACCACCAAATGATCAACAAGGACAATTGGCCATGGGAAGACTAAGACAAACATGTCTGTGTGAGCTGGAGAACAGAATTCACTTGATATTTTCCTTGACTTAAAGATAAAATAGTCCTTTTTCCTCATCAATAGTTAGCTGCTGTGGATGATTGATTAATAAATAAAGTGCTGATTGGCCAGTAGCCAGGCAGGAAGTATAGGCGGGACAAGGAGAGAGGAGAATTCTGGGAAGTAAAAGGTTGAGTCAGAGAGACGCTGCCAGACGCCATGATGAAAAGCAGGATATAAGATACCTGTAGGTCACAAGCCATGTGGCAAGGTATAGATTTATAGAAATGGGTTAATTTAAGATATAAAAACTAGATAGCAAGAAGCCTGCCACTGCCATAAGGTTTATAAGTAATATAAATCTCTGTGTGTTTGCTTGGGTCCCAGCGGCTGTGGGACTGGTGGGTGAGAGAGATTTGTCCTGAATGTAGGACAGGCAGGACCAAGAAAACTTCAGCTACAGGTAGCCTTTCTGAATATTCAGCTCTGTTTCATTTCAAATATTATCTCATATAGTCCCTCAGAAACAATTTGGGGAATATATATTACTAATGGGGTTGTTGAAAATATGCTACCCTCAAATGTGGCACTTTGACATGTCAACAAACAATGGAAATAGCCACCAGAACTGCAGAGAATTCCTTTTGCTACTTTTTTACTGAGGGGACCTATCAAATCTGTCTGAACATCCCTGGAAAATAGACCATAGGATCCTCACTCTTTGGGAGCCCTACTTCTAACCAGAGAGAGGGGGTGTCTTCACCTCTGAAGACATGAACCCACACACCTTGTTAAGTTTCTCAGTTTGCTACCCCTTCTCATTAAACCATATTTCTTCACTGCTTCCCTCATTATGAGATGAAGCATAAGGTAGACATACTTTTCCCATTTCCTAGAACCTTTGTTTCTGAAGGCTATCATGTCATATGTAATTTGTATTGAATAATTTGCTAATTCTTAGAAAATTTATAGGACTTTTAGAATTTCTACCACCCCATATTCCTTTGGTTCATTGGGGCTGGAGGAAGAAAGGAAGGGATTGTGTTATAATTCTATCTCAATAAAAATACATTAAAATAAAAACAAAAGAGAAAAAGCGGACTCAATTCACTTGATAAATACAAATTACAAACAAATTAAATACCACTACACCTTTTATCCTCATTCCTCACTGATAGAAATGTAAGCTGACCAATCTCTACAAAACTGTCAGTGTTATCTAGGACAGTCTATCATAGGTCATCTCTGAAATCCAATATCCACCTCATGGATATATAGCCAAGAAAATTCATGCCTATACTCACAACAAGATGTGCACAAGACTTTTCTTAGCAGCGTTATTCACAATACCATTAAACTAAAAATAGTTTTAATTTTATGAAAGTAAGACACACTCATAAAAGGGAATTTGAATGAATAAGGAAAAGAAATAATTCATGAATCTTACCAAGTGTGAATGGATAGAGAAAGAGGACAGAGGACAGAGGTTCTGCTTGGTTCAATGCATGCCTATTTAAGAAGAGGGAGCTGGAGTCCACAATGACAAGAGGTCACAGTAGTGGTGGCCTACTGGGTTATTAATTGGAAAGTGGACAGTATACTTTTGGCATGCTGGAAATAGTTCATAACTTGATGTAGATAGTTACCATATATGCATACATGCATACTTTACTGAGTTTTATTTATTTATTATTTTTTTGAGAAGGATTTCTCTGTTTAACAGTTCTGGCAGCCCTGGAACTCGTTTTGTAGATCAGGCTGACAGGAATGCACAGATATCTGCTTGCCTCTGCCTCCCAAGTACTGGGATTAAAGATGTGTACCACTATGACCAGCTCAACTGGGTTTTATTCTTTGGAGTAGGGCAGAGGAGAGGTAGGGGGAGGGAATGGGAGAGGAGGATGCAGGGGGAACTGTGGTTGGAATGGGAAATACATAAGTAGATTTAATTAATAAAAAAGATTAATGTTTCATATGCTATTAGACATCGCTGTGTCTTGTGTGTACATGTGTCTGAATACTTATGTAGGGATGGATATTTAGACACACACATCACTCACAACCTAATAGAATTAAAACAAAACATAAAGAAAATACCATGGTACAAAAATATGAGGTTAGAATGATTACAAAGAAACTACAATGGTTATTTCTCCCTGTAAGAAAGGTTAGGGAGTGACTTAGTTACTATGACTTTTTATGGCATCAAATCTGTAAGAAGTTATAAAATATATTGGAATAATTTTGCAATAATTATAAAATGTGTACCATTAAATCTACAGGTCAAATTATTAAAAACTTTAAGAATATGGTTTACTGATTCTTAAGAAATTCGTAGGATTTTGAGCATCTCATTCATCTCATACTCCTTCTTGTCCATTTGTAGCCACTTTCTGCTTGTGCTCTGAGCCCCAGACAACTATTGATCTGCTTTCTGCCCTGATAGATTTGTCTCTTTCAGATATGTCATGTACAAAGGATCATATAAACAACCTTATGTGTCTGGCTTCTTTGACTCAGCACAATGCTTTTTGTTGTTGTTTTTTAGTTCACCTTACATAGTGTAGATGCAATGACATTTAGTTCTACTCTCTCTCTGAATACTATTCCATTGTACTATTCCATTGTATGAACATATCAGAATCTGTGCATTCACTTATTGATATTTTCATTACTTTTATACTGTGTTTTAGCTGTGATTCTTGTTTTTCAAAACAAAACACACTTTTTAGGATTCTATTTTATATATATGCATATATACATACATATACATATATACACACACATATATATGTATATTTCTATGTAAAATTTATGTATGTGCAGCACATGTGTGCTTGCTGCCTTCAGAGGTTAGAAGGGGGCATCAGCTCTCCTGAAACTATATTCACAAAGGAGTTGCCATGTGGGTGTTGGGAATCAAACTTGGGTCTTCTGAAAGAAAAAGTGCTCTAAACAACTGAGCCATTTCTCCAATCTCAAGATTCTATTCTTTAAATAAAAAGATAGAACAACTGCACATTACTCCAACCAAGAGAAAAATGGAAAAAAATGAAAATAAAGATAGAAAGAAAAAACCCATTGAACTTTCTTTGTTAAATTCCCTATTGAAAAAGGCACACAGGAAATGACTGGGAAGTATTACTCCTTTATTTGGAAAAAGCACCTATGAATATGTCACGATGAGAAAATTCACTGTTGGAAGCAGGAAAGGTGAAGTCTGGGACTCCCCAGTACTTTGCTCACTCCAGAACGGAACCTTGGTGTACAACCCTGTAATGTAGGGTTCAAAATGGCAACCCCCAAAAATCTCACCAGCAGTGCTGTGATCTTATTAAATCCTTTTGCCAGTTTCATCTTCTTACCTTTTAAATTATTTTAATAATTTGCTTTCCTTTAAAATTTGCAGTAATAAATAAGTGTTCAGACACCCAGAAATCCATGACAAAACAAAGTTTGGTTGCTATGTGAGAATAAAAATTAAAGGCAATGCCACCAATTTGTAACTATGAAAAAAAGCCCTTGTTGGGTATTTCAAAAGGTCCTGGGTTTTATCTAGGAGAAAGACTAATTTAATGAGTGATTTATAAAAATTACTTTTCCAATGGTACTGTTTCACACAGCTATGAAGTAAATGGGTTTACTAAAACTTTTCAACTGCCATTTTTGATGCTATGAAGTGGGTGGGTGGTAGAATATTTACCGTAGTTTCAAATACTGGTGACTGAAAATGGAGAAATGACGATGAAAAAGAATGACAGGGCACAGTGGGCCAGAGAGACACGGGAGATGTGGAGAGAAGGGCGGGCAGTGGGCGCAGCAGAGCCGCTCTTCCTGCAGGCTACTGGGCTTTGTCTTTTCTCTCGTGTCTAAAGCGGAGACCACTAAGGGCGTCTCCAGGTGGGCGAGTCACTCTGGATGACGTAAGACATAGCACTGCCACAGCTGTCACTTGAAAGTTCCCCAAGTGCAATCAAGTGCTGATTATAAAAATCCCCAAGTTGTATGTAATACTGAAATACTTGGGGGAAAGGCCTGGGAGACCCATGGCATCTGAGAATGAGGAAGTTCCAAAGGAGATAAAGTCATGTCTTACTATTTGAAAAACATGGGACGTGGTGTGGGTGGATTTCTCAATTTCTCCACACCATCTACAATGGTAAAAGAGTATGTGACTTAGGTGATGTAGAATTGGATTTTCTCATTGGTTTAGGGTCTTTCCCCACCGAGGCTCTGGATGATTTTTAAATCACATCACTTATTGTGATGAGAAACTTAAAACATATAGGAAAACAAAAACCAAACCAACAGAAACAAACACCAGTGAAGCATTTTCTCTGATCCAAGCAGGGCCCCTAGAATCACAAGAGGACCCTGGAAATTGGAAGACAAGGACCTAAGCAGCCGTGTAGCTTGGCAGGCACTGGGCTGTGAAGGTTTTGTAGAATAAATCTCTGAAAGACTCTGCCAAGGTTGACATAGTCTCAAGGAAAGGAAGAGCTGATGGGGATGCCCGAGTACCTTGCAGAGCAACACCACACGAATCAACTGATGAGTGAAGTTAAAGAAGTTACAGAGATCATTGTTTTGGATTAGTTTCCAGAGGCACTCCAATGGGCTAGCCACAAAATTCAAAATAGAGTCACTGGTCACCAAACCAGAACTAAGCTGTTATCTGACCTTGAGAAGAGTGGGAGCCAACCAGATTTTCCCAGAAGGCTCCAGGCATGACCGTGAAGTTACCTTTGCTTTAATCCTTACATGCTTTAATCTTTCCAAGAAGTAACCTGAACTAATCTGATATTATTTTTGTAGCTCTGTCTCCCTGTCACTGCCTTACAAGAAAAGTGACTCCAAAATGACCCACCCATTTCTATTCTTTTGCAGTTCTTTTCTCTCTGTAAAACTTGCTTCCTCTTCTGATCAGCCCATTGGAATATTTACTTTGTTTTATAGAAAAAAGTGAACAGTCTAATTCAATAATCACAAAATAAAGCCAATTGGAATTTTCAAAATAGCTGTAATTTTGTTCATTGCCAGAAGACAGGATGAACAAATAAGCAAAAAAGGGTGAGGAAGAGTGATAGAGAAAGGAAATCTGAAGCTCCAGCTGTTGGTTTGCTGGTATACTGTAATGGCTTTGGTAGAGACCAATGGCCTTGGTGTGGGTAACAGAGGAGCATAAGTAAAAGGACAAGAAGAGCAGATGGACTGCCATCATTGGCAGGCACCAGAACACTGGACAATGAAGCAGAAGTTAACATAAGATGGGAAAGTAGTTTATAAAACTCCTGCACAATGAAGTACCCAGGTGAGGGACTATGAATACGACCTGACAGTTACATAGACTTAGTTCAAGTCCGTCACTTTCCTGCAGGATTTTAGTTAATTAATCACTTTCACATGCCTTCTCTAATGCAAATAATAGCAATCAATCAGATTAAAAGCCTAGAAAATTCCTCCAATAATATCCAAGACAATTTTGTGTTGCTATTATAAGAGTGTAGCATTCTCTACAAAAGATGTTTCTATAGGCTCATGGTGAGAAACAAATGATTTGCAGTCTAAGGTAACACATAGCCAGGATGCCAGAATTATGCTGAAATTACTTCTTTGAAAAGCCCAGCCAGTCTTTTCCTTGAAACAACAATAGAAAAACCAACCCACCAAACCAACAAAAAATTATGCTTCAAGGCCTCTTTCCTTTCTTGCCTGGGATCAGATAATAGTTTAAGGGTGGAAAGAAATGTTGAGTCAAAGCAAAGGAATGACCCAGTGAAAAAGATTCCTGTCCTCCAACAAGAAGGGTAAGTGAGAACCCATCTCCTCTTACCTTCCTCCTAATGTCTCTTCCTTGAAAACACAATGTGATGGGCTATTGCTGTGAGCCACAGAAATATTAAGTAGGAATTCAGCTGACAGTGGCAAAAGCTATTACCTGGAAGAATCAAGAACTCTTCCAGAGGATAAAGCCAAACTCAAGGAACATTGGTGATATTAGCTTTTGAATATTAACTGTTTCCTGCAATGAATTTCTTGTGTGCTATTGTAGCTTTCCCATTTGATTCTTTTCCTAAGAACTTCTAACAGTGTGGTTGATCATTCATCGGGCACAATTTCTCCTATACAATTAGAGTATTTGGATAACATCCCCCAACTGTGCTGACAGCAGTCACACAGTCAAG
>CABHPP010119014.1:12320-49261 GCA_902168425.1 Peromyscus attwateri | reverse complement strand
GTAGGGGACAGGTGTAGGGGGGCAGGTGTAGGGTACAGGTGTAGGGGACAGGTGTAGGGGGACAGGTGTAGGGGACAGGTGTAGGGGGACAGGTGTAGGGGACAGGTGTAGGGGACAGGTGTAGGGGGACAGATGTGGGGGACAGGTGTTAGTTGCTCCAGAGTAGCTCCACTTGTTGGCTCATCTCCCTGCTTCCTGGCTGCTGGCAGGATGTACGCAGCCATCTCACGGTCTCATTTTGTCTGTGAGCCACTGCATCCCTGCATCCCATACTCTGTGGCGGACCATAGCTATCTCATCACACCATGAGCCAGAATAGGTCCTTTTGCTGTAAGCTGTTACTCCCGGTATTCTGTCTACAAGAAGCATCTGTTTAACTGCCTGTCTCACTGTCATAAAATACCTGACAAGCGCAACGTAGGTAGGGAATGCTCTGTTCTGACTTTCAGCTCCTGGAGACGGACACTTTCCATAATGGTAGGGAAGCCAAGGCAGCAGAGCACCGGGTGTCTGGCCACATTGCATCCAGTCAGAAAGCAGAGAGTAAGTATACTGGCTAGTTCTTTTGTTTGTTTGTTTGTTTGTTTGTTCTTCCAGACAGGGTTTCTCTGTGTAGTTTTGGTGCCTGTCTTGGATCTCACGCTGTAGACCAGGCTGGCCTCGAACTCACAGAGATCCACCTGGCTCTGCCTCCCGAGTGCTGGGATTAAAGGTGTGCGCCACCACCACCGCTGCTGTCCAGCAAATGTACTGGCTAGTTTTATGTCAATTTGACCAAAGCTAGAGTCGTCTGAGAGGAGGGAACCTCAACTGAGAAAATGCCTCCAAGATTGATGGCGGAGGGCCCAGCCCATGGTGGATGGTGCCACCCCTGGGCTGGGGGTCCTGGGCTCTATAAGAAAGCAGGCTGAGGAAGCCAGGAAGAGCAAGCCAGTAAGCAGCTCCCCTCCATGGCCTCTGCATTAGCTCCTGCTTCCAGGTTTGAGTTCCTGTCCTGACTTCCTTCAACGATGAACAGCACTGTGGACATGTAAGCCAAATAAACCCTTTCCTCCCCAAGTTTCTTTGGTCATGAGGTTCATCGCAGCAATAGTACTAACTAAGACAGTAATGAATGTTGGTGTTCAAGTATTTTCCCTGTTTATTTAGCTGGGGACTCCAGTCCGTGAAATGATACTGCCAGACAGGCAAAGTGGTGTACACCTTTAATCCCAACACTTGGGAGGCAGAGGCAGGTGAATCCAGGTGAATCTGAGGCTAGCCTGGGCCACATAGTGAGTTCCAGGTCAGCCAGGGATACATAGCAAGACCCTATTTAAAACATGCATATATATATGTATATGTGTATATATATATATATATACACACACACATATATATATATTTGTACATACATACATACATACATATATTGAGAATTAAGAGCCTACCAGTCAGCCTAGGCTACATAGCAAAACTTTGTCTTAATTAATAATAATAATAAAAATAATCAGCTAGAGAGGTAGTTCAGTGCTTAAGAGCACTGGCTGCTCTTGCAGAGGACCAGGGTTTATTCCCAGAACCTACATGGCTGCTTACAACTGTCCATGACTCCATTTCCAAAGGGTCTGGTGTCCTTTTCTGGCCTCTGTGAGTATGAGGCACACATGAGATCACTTATACACATGCAGGCAAAGTAGTCATACACATCAGTAAAAATAAATAAATCTTTAAAAAATACAATAATAGAGTTGGGCTACATACATGTATATATATATATATATATACACACATATGCATACACACACACACACACACACACATACACACACATATATGTATATATGTACGGGAGGAATAAATGTACTGGGTCTTCTCACTTCAATTAGCCTGTTCTAGAAACTTCCTTATAGACATTTTGAGACTCTTTTCCATGGTGTTTATAAAATCATCAAGTTGACAATCCATATTAACCAGTATGTCATCTTTCCTTTTTCTGTTTTGGTTGTTTGAGATGGGGTCTCATATAGCCAAGCTGGCCTGAGCTCCTTGTCCCAAGTGCTGATGTCATAGCTCTGTCACACTACATCTGGTTTTTTATTTAGACAAGTCCTCACTCTGTTGCCTAGTGTGGTATTTGTGCTTTAATAAATAAAGTTTGCCTGGAGATCAGAGGAAATGGCAAACCATTTCATGTAAACAAAGAAGTCAGGCAGTGGTAGCATGTGGCCTTAATCCTATCACTTAGCAGCCAGGATCTCTGTGTGTTCAAGGCCACACTAGGGAACAGAGCCAAGCGTGGTGACACACACCTTTAATCCCAGTACCAACCATAGAGACCTGGAGGTCTGTACAGACAGACAGAAAGTGACAGAGCTGTGTAGGAAGAGGAAGTAAGGTAGTTGGGCTAAGAGAGCCAATGAGAGGGCAGAACAGCAAGGCGATAAAGGCGTGGGTAGACAGGAAGTAACTCACATTTGGAAGCTGCCGAGTTGATGAGGTAAGGTTAGCTGTGGCTCTCCCTATTTCTCTGATCTTTCTCTAAGACTTTCACCCCTATATTTGGCTCCGTGTTTTTGATTTAATAAGACCATTTAGAAATTTATCTATAGCCTAGTCTGTCCCAGAACTCCCTATGTAGTCCAACCCTATTATTATATTTTTTAAAGATTTATTTATTTTTACTTATGTGTATGAATATTTTGCCTGCATGTATGTAAGTGATCTTGTGTGCCTCATATTCACAGAGGCCAGAAGAGGACACCAGACCCTTTGGAACTGGCATTGTGGACAGTTGTAAGCAGCTAAGGGTTTTTATTGGGATGGTTGGTGAAGACACTGGGTTTCCTGTTTAAATGGGCTGAAAAGTTGTGTAAATAAATCCTCCCCCATCCCACTACTCCTGAAGGTGTCCTCGGTAACCCCTTGGACATCCCCAGTGGTGCCTGTGGTGTTTTGCTCGAAGCTTTACCCTTCTGAAGGGATGGACCCAGCCTTTGATAGACTGCTGCCTTTCATGCTGGCGGGAAGCTTGCTTGTCAGGGAAGAGAGTTATAAACCAAACAAAAAGGTTAGAGGAAAGAATAATGACCCTAGTGTGTCTTTCCAAACGCTCCAGGCAGGAGAAGAATGGTCCATAGAAACATTCTCTCTTTCCCTCTCCCCCTCTCATCTTCTCCTTCTTCTTTTCTTTACCATGAAATCAACAGATGCAGACTTTTCGAAAAGTCACTGAGACAGAACAGAAGGACAGGCTATGAAGGGTGCCCGAGACAGGGAAAGCCTCTCACTCCAGAGTCTAACAAGGTTTGCTGATGGCTGCAAGTCAGAAACTCTAGCATAACTGAGAAAAATCAAAATTGCCAGAGAAATGTTCAAACAAGTGTGTTCAAAACAAAAAATGATGCTTACTTTAGGACCACAATGGTTGGATCTTGATCATAACCTTATCCTCTCTTAGCCCATCCTCTGACTCTAATCCTGAATGGTCAGACTCAACCTTTGTGAATGCTCCCTTTCAACCTTGTGAAGCTGCCTTTTAGTTCATTTCATTGACAAAAAGACCTTTAAGACGGAGACGTAAGTAAACCAGCCCATGTATTGTGCTTTCTTTTCCCTGACACAGGGTCTCACTATCACCTTAGCTGGTCTGGGACTCACTATGTAAGCCAGGCTGGCTTTGAACTCAGAGATCCACCTGCCTCTGCCTCCTGAGTGCTGGGATTAAAGGGATGTGCCTATGTGTTTAGCACCTATTACACTTAAACTTTAAGATCTAATCTCTCTCTCTCTCTCTCTTTTTTGAGACAGGGTTTCTCTGTGTAGCCCTGGCTGTCCTGGAACTCACTCTGTAGCCCAGGCTGGCCTCGAACTCACAGAGATCTGCCTGCCTCTGCCTCTGCCTCTGCCTGCTGGGATTAAAGGCATGCGCCACCACCATCAGGCAAGATTTAATTTCTAAAGGTCATTAAACCTTGTGAATTACATCATTTGAGGACTGTGTTTCCAAAGTCACAGGATCCTATGGATAGCCATGGTTAGGATTCCTGGATTCATTGTATGGACCCATTTTTGTTGACTTAGAGTCCAGATATGTCTTCTAGGCTGGCCTCAACTCCAAAATGATCCTCCTGCCTCAGCCTTATGAGTGCTGGGATTACAGGCATGTGCTACCATACCCAGCTTACTGTTTTTTCTTCTGGAGACTGCTTCTTTCTCTGTCCATTCTTAGGTTTTGAGCATGTATACTTGCTTATCTATGCTCAGCAAACTCACTAACTTTGCTTCACTCTAACTTATCCTGAAAATATTGTTATTACTGTTGCTGCTGCTGTTGAGACAAAGTCGCACTCTATAGCCCTGGTTGGCCTGCATTCCTAGAGATATCCCTGACTACTGGGATTAAATTTTGTGCACTACCCCCACCGTGCTTGGCTACTTTTTTTATTTCGTTTTGGAGACAGGGTCTTATTGTGTAGCTTGGAGTGCTCTGTAACTTACTATGTAGCTCAAGTTGCCTTAGAACTTAGGGCAATTCTTCTGTCCTAGCCTCTCAAGTGCTTATATTGCAGGTGTGAATCACCACCTCTGACTATGAAATTATGTTTTGTGGCATTGTTAAGGATCCGGCTTTATCTGAATGGCAGTCCCTAAGTGGTGGTAATGCCCAGAGGAGGCGTGCCCAGAGAGGGTAGTGCCCAGAGGAGTGCCCAGTGGTGGCGGTGGGCTGGGTCTTCCTCCTGCTGCTGACAATACAGTTTATGGTTATTTTACTTATTTATTTTTTAATCTTTAAAAAAATACAGTTATAATGGTAACATGATTTAACTGGAAGAAATTGGAACTGGGCGTGTAGTGCTTGCACTTGTAATATTGACACTGGGAAGTTAAGGCGGAAGTATTGCCTTGCACTCAAGGCTGTCCTAGGCTACATAGTAAGACCTTGAGTCACACACACACACACACACACACACACACACACACACACACACACACCAACTATGGAAGTAAAGAAAATTATGAAGAAATTCAAAACTATCCTTTGAGATTCATCCTCAAGGGACTAAATCTGAGGCTACTCAGCAATTATGTAAATATTATGATATAATTTGCAACAGACTCTTGTATTTTTTCATTATCAAAGCCTGTTCAGTATTATTGAATAAAATGTACACCAATGGAACACCACGTCTACACTAATTGCAAGAGAGAAGGAAGCTATCTATAATCACTACTGACTTGCTAATCACCACCACAGCAGGACTCCTCAGTGCCACAGCCAAATGTCAGAGCAGAGGGTAGAAGAGGAAGACCCCTGAAAAGGGTGTCCTGGGACCTACAGGTACACCCCACCCCTGCAAAGGGCATCCTGGGACTTACAGATACACCCCCACCCTTGTGGGGAGGAATCCTGGGACTTACAGATACACCCCCACCCTTGTGGGAGGAATCCTGGGACTTACAGGTACACCTAACCCCTGCGGGAGGGATGATGCCCCATTTAGGGCTGAGCACTCACAGTGGCTTATTCCCAACACTGAACAATCATGAGTCTCTGCGCTAACCACTGTCTACTCACACCCCCCAGAAGGAAGCTTCTCTGATGAAGGCTGAGAACAACACTCATCTGTAGGTCTAAACATAAGGATTTAGAAGGCAGTTTAACACAACGAGCACTTAGCAACAGGTCAGCAGTAGATGCCCCTAGGGCCTGTGTTCTTCCCAGCCAGGGTTTACAGTGCCTGGCAGGGATTCCCTCGTCTGAGGAAGTCAGAAAGCAGTTGGTAGCCCTGTAAAGGCATGCTGCTACTGCACCGGTGGGCATGCTTTGTTTGGCAGGTCGTTATTACAACATGGGGTCCAGCCCTGGGTAGGACTGTTGACCTTTCTCATCTCACCAGCTCACGAATAAATTCTCTGTTATTTACTTAACCAGAGCCTGGATGTTAGCAATAAAACAGAAGGAATTGAAAAGTGCTTACACTCTTTCCATGTTTAGATATATTGCCTTTTTCTCTTTACTGAAGGGTAAGTTAAGAGCATCTTCATCATATCAATAATTTCAAAACAAATAAAACAGGAAGTGATCCCTTGGGCCCGAAGCGACATCCCAAGTGTACAGTGTCATAAGTCCTCCAGTGTTCTTCTGCCACGGTGTAATGCGATGACACCTACGTGTGTGCATTTATATCCCGAGTGCGACTTAAATTAACATGAAACGGGATTGTAGCAGGCAAAGGAACCAGCGACTTTTCCTTTCCCCTTTCCATTTGCGGTCTCTGCTTGGGTTATGTAGAACTTAGCTTCACTCCCTTCCATTTCTATTTTTGCACTTCCTGACTCTAAACCTTATTTATTCTCTGTATTGTCTGAGTTCTCTTACTGTTCATAGCGAGTCCCTGCTGTTAGACACACACCTACTTGACACTTCACAGAAGAGGGACTTCACGCCCTCAAGGCCTCCTTTCTGTTTGCAGTGGGGTGAGTTCTCCAGGTGTGGTTCTGGGATTAACCCTTTCGCCTCCTGTACACTATGCAAATACCTGCCACTTTCACAGTGGATTCTTTCTTCTACAGCAGGAGGGAACCAACTGTCTGCATGCCTGGCAAGCTCTTTATCACTGAGATTAGTCCTGGCCTTAAACATCTTGTTTTTCCTCTGTGTGCACGTTTGTGTAGGTGTGCATGTCTGTGTACAAGTACAGAAGCCAGAGGATGCTGAGTGTCCTGCTGTATCACTTTCCACTTTACCCCCTAGAGATGGGGTTTCTCACTAAATGTGGAGACTGCCAGTTTCTTGATAAATTAACCCAGGTGTGGTGGTATTGTGTTCCCCAAAATATTGTGCACGCTAATAAACTTATCTGGGGTCAGAGACAGAACAGCCACAATATTAAACATAGAGGATAGGCAGTGGTAGCACACGCCTTTAATCCTAGCATTCCAGAGGCAGAAATCCATGTGTTCAAGGATACAGCCAAGCATGGTGACTCACGCCTTTAATCCCAGAAAGTGAGCCTTTAATCCCAGGGAGAGATGGCAGATAGCAGAAAGGTATATAAGGCGTGAGGACCAGAAACTAGAAGCATTTGGTTGGTTAAGCATTTGGCTGGTTAAGCTTTTAGGCTTTGAGCAGCACAGTTCAGCTGTGATTCATTCTGGATGAGGACTCAGAAGCTTCCAGTGTGAGGAAGCAGGATCAGCTGAGGAACTGGCGAGGTGAGGAAGCTGTGGCTTGTTCTGCTTCTCTGATCTTCCAGCTTCACCCCAATAACTGGCCTCAGGTTTGATTTTATTAATAAGACTCTTTAAGATTCATGCTACACCCAGGTGGAAAGACCTTCTCCAAATGTGAGTGACACCTTCCAGTGACAGCCTAAATGAAAGGGGGGGGGGGGACGGGACAGGACACGACACGACGACGACTTTTCCTTTTTGCTGTTTGCCTTCACGTGCATGCAAATTCTTCTTCTCTGCTGCTGCTGCCAATGTTGCCACTGCCATCCTGTGATGCCACCAGGACCAGCTTCTTCAGGCTTCCAGCAGAGATTAAGGACCAGTGACTCTACAGGAATCCTAGAGGCCTGCAACGCTAGGCTGGGACTGCAATTGGTCTGATGGAGCACTGCTGGATTCTCAGCTACTCCAATGAAGACAGCACTATTGGACTGCCCAGGCACTGTGTGTAAGCCAGTCTAATAGCTCCCCTTTTCTTATGTGTTCATCTTATCAGTTCTGCTCCCCTAGAGAACTTGGACTAAAAGCCCGTTTGTTGCCACAGGCTCCTTCCTACATATGAAAAACATTCTATTTTACAATTGTTTGGTAGGAAACATATAAAAGATAGGGTGGTTTGTTACTGTGTACACACACTGTCAAATTGTTGAGTGTTTCTTGCTGTTGTTGTTGGTTTTTGAGACAGCATCTTACTATGAGGTCTGGTGTTTGAAGCACTGTGGGCCCTGGGCATGGCTTTAATGTACCTAATGAGAAGTTAGTACTGCCTGGGGCATGACGAGTGAACACACACACACACACAGATGCAACACACACACATACACGCATAATCACAAACGCACACACACATACATACATAAATGCACATACACATACATAAGTAGATGCACACACATACATGTATACATACATACATAGATGCTCACATATATGCAGACATAATACATAGATACACACATATACACACATACATACATAGATGCACATACACACACAGAGACACACACATACATCCACACACATACATATACACATTACTTAACACATCTGAAGCTACAGTTTAAATCCACTAATGTTTTCTTCTCTCTCCCTCTCTCCCCACCTTTCTCTGTTTCTCTTTCTCTTCTTTCTGGAACTGGAGACTGAACCTAAGGGTCATGTGTGCTGGGCAAGCCTTTCTCCACCCTTCTTTTTACATTTTATTTTGACACAAGCTCTCACTGAGTTGCCCAGGTTAGCCTTGAACTCGCTCTGTCACAGACAGGCAGGAGCTTTTGATTCTCCTGCTTCATCCCCTTGAAGAGCTGGCAGTCCGGGTCTGTGCTGCCAGACCTAGCTCCTTTCTTTTTATAAAGGTCTCAATATGTAGCCCAGGCTGGCCCTGAACATGTGGCAGTCCTCCTGCCTCTGCTTCCTGAGTGCTGGGAATAATTGTGGGCATGTGCTAGCACTTCCTCCTGACTGTTTACTCCTAACATAGTCTTACCATACAGCTTGGGCTAGCCTGGAACTCATTATGTAGCTCAGGCAGTCCCGAACCCATAACCTTCCTGTTTCGGCCTCCTGAGTGCTGGGTTACTGGCACATGCTGTCACACACTTGCTCCGTTCTCTCCTTTCCCACTTCTCTGAGTCTTTGTACTTTTACCTAAAACTCCCCTCGTCCCCTATGACAAGGTGGTTGGCCCTGTCCTTACCGTCTCAGCTTCCTTTACAATTGTTCTTGGCATAACTGAGGTCAGGCTACTCACCCAAGCTTCACTTTCAATCCATCAAAACTATGCCATGACGTGTCTAGTGCCTTCATTTAACCACAGCCCCCACCCCACACATTTGTGTGCTCCACACAAAGCACTCTGAGTAATTGCTGGAGCTGATGGCCAAGCAGCCTGGAAACAGACCATTAATAACAGAGGAGA
Source organism: Peromyscus attwateri (assembly GCA_902168425.1). Lineage (NCBI taxonomy): Eukaryota > Metazoa > Chordata > Mammalia > Rodentia > Cricetidae > Peromyscus > Peromyscus attwateri. The sequence continues at coordinate 40,128 of CABHPP010119014.1, read as the reverse complement.
GAGAGCAGACTGGGGGCCCCTCAGGCTGCCAGGCCACTTGGAGACTACTGGAGAGAGTTTCAGGGACCGGGTAGAAGGAGACAAAGTTATGGTCAGCAAGGGCCCAGGTCACCTAACAGCTTTTCATATTGCTCCGTAACTACGTACAAACCTTGTGTGCAAAACCTTGCATGGACACCAGCAACAAACCCTCTCTTGGAGGGAGCTACCTCCTTCCGGGGAGGTTCCAAAGCCTGTCTGGTTATTTAATCTTCTCCAGAAGTTGTCTGCCAAGTTTCTGAGGAAAGAGAACACTGTACTCTATGCTCGTCAGCTTGATTGCATTGTAACAAATGCCCAAGGTAACAACTTACAGAGACAGGAAGTTCATCGTGACTCAGTTGCTTGGCCCTGTGGCTTTATAGCGTGTCAAGGTGGGAGCATGTGGTGAAGGAAGCCTGTTTACTTCATCATAGCTGAAAAGCAAAAAAGAGGAGGGGTGGGGGGTCTTAGTGGCCTTCAAGGGTGTGCCTCCATGACCGATTTCTTCCATAGTCCCCGCCTCTTAAAGGTTCCACACATCTTTTTTATTAAATTATTTTTATCGTTATTTTATGTGTATGGGCGCTTTGTCTGCATGTGTATCTCTGTACCACTCACGTGCCTGGTGATTGAGTATGTCAGAGAGGGTGTCAGATCCCCTGGAACTGGAGTTACAGATAGTTGTGAGCTGTCATGTAAGTGCTGGGAATTGAACCCAGGTCCTCTGCAAGAGCAGTCAGTGCTCTCAACCAGTGAGCCATCTCTCCAGCCCCTCCATCACCTCTTTTTTATACAATACATCCCAATTGCAGCTTCTCTCCCTTCTCTCTTCCCAGTACCTCCTCCCATGTCCCCCAGATCTACTGCTCCTCCATTTCCCTTCAGAAAAGAGCAGGCCTCCCAGTGATATCCATTGAACACAGCATAACAAGATGAAACAAGACTAGGCACAAACCTGCATTATCAAGGCTGGACAAGGCAACCCAGTAGGAGGAAGAGGGCAAAAGAGCAGGCAAAAGAGTCAGAGACACCCCCACTCCCACTGTTAGGAATCCCATAAAAACCCCAAGCTAAATAACCACAGCATGTATGCTGAAGTCCTAGCTCGGGCCCATCATAGGTTCTGTGATTATTGCTTCAGTCTCTGTGAGTCCTTATGAGCCCTGCTTAGTTGGTTTTGTGGGGCCCTGTTCTCCTGGTGTCCTCGACCCTTCTGGCTCCTACAGTCCTTCCTACCCTCTTCAGTGGGGTCCTCTGAGCTCCACCCAATGTTTGGCTGTGGGTCTCTGCATCTGCTCCCATCAGCTGCTGGTGGAGGAAGCCTCTCTGATGACTCTATGATTAGGCACTGATCTATGAGTGTAGCAGAATATCCCTCCGCCGTCTATTAATACCACCATAGGATTTGGGAGACATGTATTCAAACACAGTGCATACTTGTGTCAGTACATAGCAGATGCTCAGAAAAATATTTATTAGATGAAACTCCTGGAATTTTGTTACTATTAGTTCACTTCCTAGGGCTAAGCATTCTCTGTGTCTGTCTCACTGTTTCTCTGTCTACCTCTCTCTCTCTCTCATGTGTATGAGTGTGCACACACTCTCGTGTGCATGTTTGTGTGCACATACATATGATTGTGTGTGTATATGGAGGCCAAAGAACAACTTTGGGTATCATTTCCCAGGCACAGGCCTGAGAGAGTTTCAGGTTTACAGTTAGGAAAGGACAAAGGCTAGGCTTGGTCCTGTACACTCAGGCCAGAAGCATGGAGCATTGCTATTTTAACATTTACATTGGAAACATCTCATATAAAAGAAATACTCTTTCTACTTAGGCAACCTTTGCAGCAAATGTTAATTATGTTTGAATTTCTTATTCTCAGCTGGCAAAAGGCTTCAACCAGACTCCAGGACAAGGGACTTTTTTCTTTTCCATGCCTCCTCAATTTTCTTTGTCTTTCTAGCTGGCTTTATTAAGATGACCAGACGTTCAAGGTCATCTTCAGATGTTAACAAATTCAAGGGCAGTCTGGGCTTCATGAAACTCTGTCTGAAAAAGGAAAAATAGATTCTTGGTTCAGCAAGATGGCTTAATGCATAAGGAAGTTTGTTGCCAAGCTTGATGACCTGGGTTCGATTCCCAGCATCCACACAGCAGAAGAGAGACCTGACTCTGGCCAAGTATCTTCTGATTTCTACATAAGTGCTGTGGTACGAATGCCTCCCTGCCCCTGATAAATGTAACTCTTTTTTTTAAAGTTCTCTATCACTTTGAAAAAATTCAAGTAAGTTGCATTGGGGGGGTGGTATTTCCTTCAGAAATTTTGTTGGCACAAGGAGTTGCCTTGTCAAGTTCAACTTGTGAATCACATATCTAATCGAACACTACACTGAATCTACGAACAGAAATGAAAAGCATATGTAATGCACAAACACTGCATCCTGTTACAGAAGAGCCCGGCCTGTCAGATGGAGCTGCCTAATTGCTCAGAGTTACTTTTGGATTGATCAACGAATACCCAGAGACAAGTATGAGTCATCTCCTGGGAGTACTCGGTTTGGGGCTTGTGTCTTCCCATTTTATCCTTTAATTATGAGGACTAAACAGAATGTCCTAATGGTGACTTCCCCATTCTCCAGGTACTTTAGGTAGACCAGGTATATTCTGCTGAACGGATCTTAGAGACAGAGCCCTTAGTGTCTTGCTGCTGGCTTTCAGGGTCTGGTGGAGACATTCACTTCCAGGTTTGCTTTGGTTGAGAAAGGGTGAGTCATGGCTTTTATAACTTTTCTTCCCATAAGCCATCTGGAAAGAACAAAATGTAATATACAGGAGAGGGTGGGGATTACCATATTTTTTAGAATGATTGTTCAAATGTAATTTTCAAAATGTTAAAAGCATACTTCTTACACACTTATATCACAAATGTGCCAGAATTACATTTGATTTATTAATGAGGAAAGCAGCAAGATGCAAAAAGCTGGTCCAAAGGAATATACAAGAAACTAGAGGCTCTGGGGACCCGCTTAGGGCTTGCTGAGCTTGCAAGACCTGTGACGTAGCAGAGACAGGAGGCCGAGCAGGCGTGGGATGGATGAGTGAGGGACATGAATTAGCAAGTCAGCAATCTGTACAGGTTGTTCAAAGCCTGGAAGTGGGTGGGTCTGCCAGGGTTTAACTCGGTTAAACTGATTATCCAATCTTTATGCTTTAGAGCAATGGTTCTCAACCTTCCCAGTGCTGAGGCCCTTTAATACAGTTCCTCATGTTGTGGTGACCCCAACCATATTTTTGTAGCTACTTCACAACTGCAATTTTGCTACTGCTATGAATTAAAATGTAAATATCTGTGTTTTCCAATGGTCTTTGGGGGTTGCGACCCACAGGTTGAGAACTGCTGCTCTAGAACGTTGAAAAGGGACTGAAAAGAAGTGAGACATGTTCAGGCTTTACTGCTCGTTAGAACGTACTTGTGTTAAAGAATGCAATGCAGGATGCAATTTGATTTAGCTGCCAAAACTGGGAGGTGCATGCAGCATTGGGCATGGTATTATTTACCTATTGCAATAAGATCTGAGAATTCTTTCTTAGCAGAGAATTTACCAGCAGTAGTACTTAGAGAACTCCTTACATCCAATTCAAGGGTTGAGATTTAGAAATGATTCCTGTGTATGTCTTTCATGCAGTTTTAAACATCTTTATGTACATGGTGTGTATTTGTGGAAAATATGTGTGTACAAACATGTGTGCATATGCAGGTGTGTGTGTGGTGTGTGTATGTGTGTGTGTTTGTGCATGAACTTGTATGTGCATATGGGGGAAGTTATATGTGCATAAATGTGTGTGTATGTGCTGGTGTGTGTAGCTGAAGTTTTCTCCAGTCCTGCCCAGCCCCCACAGACCCCACAACCGCTTATAAAATAATCACTTAGAAGCTTATATTAATTAAACTGCTTGGCCATTAGCTCAGGCCTACCACTGACTAGCTCTTACACTTAAATTCAACCCATTTCTGTTAATCTATATGTTGCCACGTGTTCCGTGGCTTTACCTGTTGCCGTTACATGCTGCTTCCTGGACAGCAGGCTGGTGTCTCCTGAATCAGCCTTCCTGTTCCCAGAATTCTCTTCTCTGCTTGTCCCGCCTATACTTCCTGCCTGGCTACTGGCCAATCAGCATTATACAGAGTGATATCCACAGCAGGTGTGTGTGTGTGGGTATGTGTGCATGAACGTGTATGTGTGTGCACATGCAGGTATGGGGGGAGCTGCATGCTCACTTGTGTGCAAGTACAGGTAGAGGCCAGAGGTCAATGCTGGGTGTCATTCCTCATGAGCTGTCCACTTTTGTTTGGTTTTTTGTTTTGTTTTGAGACAGGGTCTCTCATTGCCCTGCAGCTCATCAATTGGGCTAGGCTAGCTGTCCAGTTAGCCCTAGGGTTCCTCTTGTCTCTGCTTCCCCAGCATTGGGATTACAAGTATGTGGTACCGTGTCAGCTTTTAAAATTTTGTTATTTTTAATTATGTGTATCTGTTGTGTGAGTATGTGCATGTTATGTGGGTGCTCATAGAGGCCAGAGGAGTTGAGTCTCTTGGAGCTGGAGCTATAGGTATTTGTAAGTCACCTGATGGTGGTGCCAAGAATTGAACTCTGGTCATCTGGTAGAGCAGTGCATGCTCTTAACCACTGAGCCATCTCTCCAGCCCCACGTGACTGGCTTTTTATGTGGATTCTGGGCACCAAACACAGGTTCAAATGCGTGTGTGGCAAGCATGTTATCAACAGCTGCTCCAAGAATACTTTCTAGTGGTTTTGATTGCCTTCTTGTCCCATTGGTGAAGGAAGACTCTCCTCTTAAATGTGATGGGATTTGACTCTTTTCTTTTCCTCTTTCTTTCTTTCTTTCTTTCTTTCTTTCTTTCTTTCTTTCTTCCTTTCTTTCTTCTTTTCTTTCTTTCTTTTTTCTTTTTCTTTTTTTGTTTTCAAGACAGGGTTTCTCTGTGTAGCTTTGTACCTTTCCTGGAACTCACTCTGTAGACCAGGCTGGCCTCGAACTCACAGAGATCCGCCTGCCTCTGCCTCCTGAGTGCTGGGATTAAAGGCGTGCACCACTACCGCCTGGCCAAAGGTTAGAATCATGCGGATTTTTTTTCTTTTTGGAACTGAGGATCGAACCCAGGGCCTTGCGCTTGCTAGGCAAGCGCTCTACCACTGAGCTAAATCCCCAACCTCCCTTTCCTTGAACAGTGTGACCTACAATAAGTGACACTCAAAGCTCCTTGGAGGACTGGCACAGCCTCTGGGAGGTCACCATGGGAACTGACAGACTGGGCTGTGGGGGCTGCGCTTAGAGCTACGAGAGGGCTGGGTGAGCCTGGTCCTTGTGGGAAGATGCGGACGGTTTGTTCTTGGGATAATGTTGTCTGTCCAGCCCAAATGTAGACCTCTGCTTCCTTAAATCACATATGACCTGCAGGGAGCTGTTTTTTTAGACTTTCAGATCCTATGACACAGGGCCCAGGGTGGGGAATGGGGGTGGGGAGGTGGAGGCCGCCTATGGAAGAAGGCTTTATTTTACCCATGATTTTAGAAGTTTCCGTTTGTTATGTGACCAAGAAGGGGAGAGGGAGGAAGAGAACACACTTGCACTTACGAGTGTGTATTGGTTGCTTTCTGTTGCTGTGATTGAATGCCATGATCTGCGGCAGCTTAAGGAAGAAGGAGTTTATTTAGGCTTACAGCTTCAGTGGGAGAGTTCACATGGGGGAGGGTCTGCAGCAGATGGCTAGAGCACACAGCAGAGGAACGTCTAAACTCTCAAAGCCCAACCTCAGTGACACACTTATTCAAATGTTAGTTTCCTTGACTTTGGAAAGTGAGCACCCTTTAATATTAGGGAATTAAAATTTATTTTCTTTTATCTGCATGAATGTTTTGCCTACATGTATGTCTGTGTACCATGTGTGTGCCTCGTGCCCACAGAGAACATTGGTTCCTCTGAAACTGAAGTTACAGATGGTTGTGAGCCACCATGTGGGTGCTGGGAACTGAACCCAGGTCCTCTGAAGAGCAGCCAGCACTGAGCTGTGTCCCCAGCCTAAGACACCAGGGGATTTTACATATTCCAGATTTTTCTGGCATCCCCCAACGACACCTGTCCCATGCCATTGATTTCTTTCCTTCTCTTCTTCCTTCTCTTCCTCTCTCCCCCTCGTCTATCTCTCTGTCTCTCTCCCTCATCTCTCTGTCGCTGTTTCTCAGAGAGAGGGTCTCACTATGTAGCACTGGCTGGCCTAGAACTCATTGTAGACCAGGCTGGACTTGAATTCACGGCCATCTGCCTCCTTTTGCCTCCCAAGTGCTGAAATTTACAGTGTGTGCCACGGACCTGGGCTGTTCTTCACCTTTTTTGAGACAAGGTCTCATGTGTTTCAGGCTAACCTTGGACTGCCTATGTAATTGAGGAGGATTTTGAACTCCTAATCTCCCTGCCTGCACCTTCCAGTGCTAGAATCATAGATGCATGCCTCACTGCTCAGATCAAACCCAGGACCTCATGCATGTAGGCAAAGTCCTCTACCAGCTGAGTTACATGCCCGGCCCGTGCCATTGCTTCTACCAGGGTGCTGTTGTTCACCACATTTTGGTTCAGAAAAGATGGCCACCCATAAAATGGGAATAGTAGCAAGAGCTTTGCAGGGCCCTGGGACGGTTTGCCAAGCGCACACTTGATGTGGCTCACAGCGGGCAGTGCCTAGGTGAGCGTGTAAGCAAAGACAGAGTGTGCAAAATCAACGCTTTTTAGTCTAGCCTATATTCATTAACGAAGTTGTCTACAAATGGTTCTTGTACTTGTGTGAAAAGTCATTTGCTACATTGTTTATCCTACTTTATGTAGTCAGCTGTTGTTGGAGATCCTGACTGGTCAACAGGTTGATCCATAGGAGTTAGAAATTTCAGAGGCTTTGGCGGTTTCTGGATCCCTTAAAGACGTTGCTTAAGTTTAGACCAGCTGAAGATGAGTGGTCACTCTCCCCAGGGAGTGAGTGAAGCATTCTTCCTGTTCCTCTGGGGGAAGTCGTGCTATGTAGCCCTTGTGTAATTAATGCCCTCCTGACAGAATTAAGTTTATCCATGTGACACCCTTGCTAAATCCATCCAGATGTGACTTAGGGGACTGGGGAGATGGTTCAGTGGGTGGGAGAGCAGGAGGACCCGAGTTCTAATCCCCAGCACCATGTAAGAAGCTGGGTGTGACAGCACACACCTGCACTCCAGCACTGTGGGGGCAGACACAGGAGGACCACTGGATGTGCTGGCTGCCCGTCTAGCTTCCAGTTCAGTGAGAGACTCTATGCGAGGGACCAGGGGCAGGAAAGATAGAGCAGGGCACCTAGTATGTAAACACCACTTGTGAACACACACACACACACACACACACTTACATCTACACACACACACAACATTCCCACACATGCAGACACACACACACACACACACACACAATTGATAAGACTTAGTAACTCATCATTTACAAAATAAGAAAGCTCTTTTTTCAAAAAACATTTCTTCCCTGTGTGCGCACATGATAGGTGCATATATGGGGCACATGTGTTATACCGTGCCTGTGGAGGTCAGAGGACAGCTTTGGGAACTGAGTCTCTTCTGCTGTGTGGGACCTGTGCAGAGGTTAAACTCCCCCTTTCACAACTGAACTCAGGTTCCAGTTCTCTGAGAAGGACAAACAGGTGTCTTTTCCAGCAAAGGGACGTTTATCTACAAGGCTCTCACGTTCAGGGTCAAGGGAGAGAATGAACACAGAAGGTCTAAGTCAGCCTCACAGTACCTCAAGGACAAACACAGCAGCCCCTTCTGAGTCACGTCCAAGCTTGTGCAGATGTGTCCAAAAATGAGAAGACTAAACTTCAGCCAATTAGAAATATACTAATGTAACTGCGCTTGCTTAATCAGTTATGGAGTTGACCCTGAAACTCCCCTTAGCTGTGCTTAAACAGAGACTACACTTCCCTCTCGGGTTCATCGCCATTTTGTACAGGTGAACGGCCCCACATGCATGCTGGTATAATAAACGCTCTTTGTTCTTGCACACTGTTTGAGTCTGGGGTCTTCCTTCAGCCTTTCCTCCGACCCTGCACCTGGGGATGGAACTCAGGCTGTCAGACCTGGTGGCAAGCAGAACCATGTCACCAACTGAAAGTTTCTTCTTCTTCTTTTTATTTTTATTTGTGTGCATGTGGGTGTGGGGGTATGTGCATGTGAGTGCAGGTGCTCACAGAGGCTGGGAGACCCCCTGGAGATGGAGTTGCAGGTGTTTGTGGGCCTGACATGAGGGCTGGGAGCTGAACTCAGTCCTCAGTACACACAAGTGCTTGTAAACACTTCTTTAGCCATTTCTCTAGCCCACTTCCTTCTTTCTTTTACCGATCCATCTATATTTCTTTTATTCTTTTTTATTATTTATTTATTGAAACAAGATCTCTGCATGCAGCTTTGGCTGCCTTGTAACTCACTATGTAGACCAGGCTGACCCTGAACTTACAGAGACCTACCTGCTTCTGCTGGTATTAAAGGTGTGCACAACTATGTCTATCCCTTTATTTCTCCTTTGAGACAGGGTCTCATTATGTAGCCCCGGATGGCCTAGATCTCCCTATGTAGACAAGAATGGCCTTCAACTCATAGAGATCCACCTGCATCTGCCTCCCGTGTGGGGATTACAGGAGTACATCAGGTGTGGGTTTGACCTCTCAAAGCTCTATCTTAATGAAATGCTAAGAAATGTCGGAAGACACAGAAAAAATGGCAGTCTCCACTGAAGCATGTATGTTCAAAGTCTGCTTTGTCACAACACAAATAAAAAGCCAAGGTTTTTTGTTGTTGTTATTTTTTCTTTTCTGAAACAGAATCTCACGTAGCCCAGGCTAGCCTCAAACTTGATACATGCCTGCAGTACCCCAAGAAACTAGAAAGGATATTGGATCCCCTGGATCAAAGTTACAGATGGTTGTGAGCTGTCATGTGGATGCTGGACACTGAAGCCGGGTCCTCTGCAAGAGCAGTCAGTGCTCTGAACCACTGGGCTGTCTTCTCTACAGCCCTGAATTTTTTTTTTCCCTGACTCAGGAGCCCATATAGCTCAGGCAAGCATTGACAGCTCCACAAGCTAATGATCTAAATGCCTGATTCTCTTGCCTCCACGTCTTAAATGCTGGCTTTACAGGCCTGTGCTGCCATGCCTGGGCTTTTTTCTCCATATAGCCTTCCTGAAATTTTGATTTGTACTTTATGGAAGCTAAACATGTTTGTTTTTCTTTTAGTTTTCTTTTTGGTTTTGTTTGTTTGTTTTTGAGACAGACCCTCACAATGGAGCCTTGGCTGGTCTGGAGTGCACGGTGTAGATCAGGCTGGACTTGAACTCACAGAGATTCAACTGCTCTGTCTCCTGAGTGCTTGGACTAAATCCGTTCCATTTCTGAGGGTAGAACTTGTAACCTGTTTAGAGGTTTTGTTCATCTGAACGTGCTTTATTTTGTTTGTAACCTTTTTTGTCCACATGAGCAAAATCTTAAACCACTGTGAAGCTTAGCTCATGACTTAGCTCAAGTCTGCAAGGAGCAGCTGAGAGATGAGTCTACGTACTGCAGCCCGCATGAGAGACTGAGGGACTAGGAAGCCGAGTTTGGCTCTGTTTTTGTGTGTTTGGAACCTTTTATTTTTAAAGCTTTCTTATATCTTGTGTGGAAATATGTGCCCCCATGTTGGACACCATTTGTATCTAGTCTTTCTCTATCCTGCCAGCCAGCTCCCAAATCATGACACAGAGACTTACTATTAATTATGAAAGCTTGGCTGGTAGCTTAGACTTGTTTCTAACTAGCTCTTATAACTTAAACTAACCTTTTTCTACTAACATACTTTCTGCCTCATGGCTTTATTACCTTGTCTCCATATTGCCCATCCTGCTTGCTCTGTATCTGGCTGGTGACTTCTGGTGTCTCTGCCCTTCTTCCCAGTGTCCTCTGTGCGTGGAAATCCTGCCTAGCTATTGGCCGTTCAGCTTTTTATTAAACCAATAACAGTGACACATCTTCACAGTATACAAAAGGTCATTCTACCACAGGAACTGATATCCCCAGGCTTATTTGGCAAGTGTCTTTACCTACTTTACCTAATTTTGAGCATCTCGCTGGCCAAAATTTCCTTTTTCTTATAAAGAGAGTTCTCACTCCTAGGATTTAGAGCTCTCTCCAGCCCAGTGGATGCAGCTTAACGTGACTGTGCACCAAGACATTATTTCTACACAATGTCGTCAGTATGAGTACAGTGGGATTAGGAAGTGGATGCTTTTTCCTCCCAGACAGAGTCTCATGTAGCCCACTTTGGCCTTTGTCCTAGTTAGGGTTTCTATTGCTGTGGAGAGACACCATGACCACGGCAACTCTTACAAAGGACAACATTTAGTTGGGGCTGGCTTACAGTTCAGAGGTTCAGTCCATCATCGTCATGATAGGAAGCATGGCAGCATGCAGGCAGACATGGTGCTGGAGAAGGAGCTGAGAGTTCTACATCTGGATCCAATGGCAGCAGGAAGAGACTGAGACACACTAGGCCTGGCTTGAGCTTCTGAGACCCCAGAGTCTGCTCCCAGTGACATGCTTCCTCCAACCATGTCACACCTATTCTAACAAGGCCACACCTCCCAGTAGTGTCAGTCTCTATGAGCCTACGGGGGCCATTTTCATTCAAACTACTCAGCCCCTGACTACATAGTTGAGGATGATCTTAGACTCTTGATCTTCCTGCCTCTGCCTCCCCAAGTACTGGGATTCTGAGCATCTGTTACTGGACCAGTTGAGCAGAATCTGTAAGGGGACAGTACTCTACCCATTCTAGATGTTTTTGAGACAGGGTCTCACGTAGCCCAGACTGACCTCAGACTCACTCTGTGTCAGAAATGATGCTATGTTGTGTCAGCCTTCACCTCCCATGTGCTGGGATTACAGCCCCCATGTGTCACTACACATGGGTCAAATCCAGACTTTGTGCATGCTGGGAAAGTGTTCTACCAACTGAGCCCCTTAATTCGTTTTTCATTCCTCTGCCTGCCCCTCTGTCTAGTCCCATTGCTAGCTACAGCAATGGGCATATAAAACTGCTGCTTCAAACCATTTTATTCAATTGAGAGAAGAATTTCAAACTCAGATTCACATATTCAAGGCTCTGGCATGGGCGCCTCTCAGCTGCTCTCTTACCCCCACAGTTTGGGATGTATGTCCCAGGAAACCATGTGACCTTGTGAGAGCCTTGGGAGAGGTGGTCCATCTAGGGAGCTTTGATTGCTCTCAGCCAGAAGAGGACTAGCCCTGTGATTGGTGCTCCAGGAGCAGCCATCAGTTGCAGAGACTTCATGCTTGAATCTGGAAAAACACACTTGCACCTAAAGGAAACAAAACCCGTGGAGAGTTTATTGTCGCTCGATCTGCATCGATGTAGAAAACACTAAAGTGCTATTTTAGATGTTGTATTCTGATTAATTGGAAAATGTGGTACTGTTGCCATTCTTAGGATTCTGACACATGCTTCCCCAAACCTGGCTCATAAGTGTGCTGGTCTTGCCTTGTCTTTTCCTGAGAGTCTTAATACTAAACCTTCTAGTTCATCACCATCATCGTCGCTCAGCTGACCTGCCAATCTCAGCAACAAGCCCGAAGGTGCAGGGGAGAACAGATGACTGTTTAGTCTGTCACGGCTCCCAGGAAGCAGGCCTGAAAATGTAATCACACCTAGGCATCTTCAGGTCCTCTGAGGTCCCTGAACTCAAAGCATCCTCCACCCCTGGCTTCCTGCCCTCTGAGTTCTGAGGGACCTTTTCGGTGTTTCTGCCTTCCCATAACTGAGGCAGTAGATGCTGCAGCTTCAAAGCAGAGACTGGACATTTAGAATCCCCACTGTGTCCTTTGCTTGTATATGGCATTGGCCTCAGTCTACTTCTCTGCAAGATGGGGTGGATGTCTGTTTTTTCAGGTTAAGTTAGGGGCCAGTGGAGATGTTACAGTTGAAGCTCATAGTCCGTGTTTGTGCAGGATGAAGGAATTTGTTTAATTTTTATTTTTGCTATGGGTATCTACGTACATGTGTGTGGAAGCCACAGAAGAACCATTCACTCTGTTTTTTGAGACAGTCTCTCACTGAACCTTGAGCTTACTGATGCTGTATTTGATAGGCTGTTTGTCCAGTGAAACCCAGCGATCTTCCTGTCTCTACCTCCCTAGCCCGAGAATTACAAGTATGGGCCACCCTGTACAGCTTTTTAAAAATTACCTATTTTTAAAATCTATCTATTTATTTAATGTGTCTGCTTGGATTAAAGGGGTGAGCCACCACACATGTCTCTGAAAAAATTTTTAAGACTGATTTTTTTTTACTTTTTATTTTACTCTCTCTCTCTCTCTCTCTCTCTCTCTCTCTCTCTCTCTCTCTGATGTGTGATGTGTGATGTGTGGTGTGGTATGATATGGTGTGGGTGTGGAGGTCAGAGGACAAATTGTGGAGTCAGGTCTTGATTAACATAGTGAGTTCCTGTCCAGCTAAGGCTAAGAAACAAGACCACATCACAAACAAACAAACAGCAACAAAACAAAACAATAAAACCCCCACTGCAAGCAAACAACAAGGGGCAGTCAAGGATGGTTCAGCAAGTAGGGTGGCTTGCGGCCACGCCTGATGACCTGAGTTTGATCCCCAAGGACCCCGTGGTGGGAGAAGGAGGAAGAACTGACTCCTGCAGACGGTCTGACCTCCACGGTGTGCGCTGTGATGCACATCACACCTACACACCCGATAAATGAATAAAACAGAACAAAACTTAGCAAAGCGAGAAAGAATTAGCTAAAATACAGCCTTGTGGCTCACACAACTGAAAACAAGGGCCAAGTGTCCATTTCCTTTAAATACTGCCGCATTTCCAGAGGGAAGCTTCGTCTGTGTCCGGTTCTGCAAAGTTGAATGATGTTCCTGTGATTACTGAGAGCTGGAAAGCTGCACATCAGGAGACAAATGTCTTGGGTTGTCTTTAGCACTCCCTCTTGTAGATAGTTCTTGCTCACTTCTGTGTCCAACTCAGCATCCATCCTTATGTCTCCCAGGCAAATCCAATTGGAATGTACGACCCCCAAGCTCCCACCACCCCAAAGGCTAAGAATGTCTTCAGATAACATCTGAGGTCTGTAACAGAGACTTCCTGCTCTGTACCCACCCACCTGATGTTCCCACCACATGCCCGTGAAGCGTGTCTGGATTACAACTTTCTTTGTTATATCACTACAAAAACTTCACAAACCCAGTTCCACCTGGGAACACAGGGAGTGTGGTAGGTATTTGGGGTTCCTAGGCTGTGGCCACTCTGTTTGGCTCCAGAATAAACTATATCTTGCTCCTTTTGAAGTAGGAGACTTGTTTTTCCATCAACAACATAATGCCGTGGACTGTGTTTAAATGTTTTCAGTTGCATTTATGTGTATATGTGTGTGCCACCGCACACACAGAGGTCAGGAGACAGCTTGCAGGAGTTGGTTCTCTCTGTCCACCACGTGGGGCCTGGGGTTGTCGGGCGGCAGCCAGCACCTTTACTAGCTTGGTCATCTTGCCAGAATTGTATTTAATGTCTAAATGACTTTACGCAGTCAAGATGTGGCTGTTGTTCAGTAAGGGAGAAAGGGGTGCAGAGGAGAGGCCTGTGTCCGCTCCAGGTCCCCATCGTGGAAGTGATGCACTGCAGCAGCCTCTTGCCGTGGTCCAGTGGGTTTTGTCCCAGTGAACAATGGCAATTTTGGGAGACGTTTTTTGCTCATCACTCGTCGAGATGGGAGAGAGCGGCTGGCATCTAGTAGGTAGAGACTGGTGGGGATGCTGCTCAGGGTCCTAGGACAGGCAGGAGTCATCAGTCCAAAAGTGAGCAGCGCGGAGGCTGGACAGCCCCACTTCAGCTAATACATTTTAGATGGTTTAGTCCCTCTGATAGTTCAGTAGTTCTCAACCTTCCTAATGCTGTGACCCTTTAATATGGTTCCTTCTCTTGTGGTGACCCCCAACCATAAAATTATTTCATTGCTACTTTATATCTGTAAGTTTGCTACTGTTATGAATCGTAGTGTAAATATCTGTATTTTCTGATGGTCTTAGGTAATCCCTGTGAAGGGGTCTTTTTGGTCCCTGGAAGGGTCACACTCCCACATGTTGAGAACTGCTGCTCTAGGACTTTCCAAGGCACACATGCACACATGCATGCATGTAAGCATGCACACACGTACAGGCCAAGAAACCTGCTGCAGAAAGCAAGTGAATGGCCTTCGTGGGCCCCATTCAGGCCTTTGTGTCTCTTTATAAACTCTTTATTGTCACAGCAGCCTCACTGTGAATGCCATTCAGGGCCACTTTCTGCAGTTCCCAGCCTGGCCTCTAGCGCCTCCTTGTGGCCATAAGAGAAACTTCAGCCTCCTCAGAGACCTTGGGAAGTCAGGTCTTGCTCTGCACCTCCCTGGCCAGGAGACCCTTGGGGTTCCTGTCCCAAAGCTTCTTCCAGCTGCTTTGGTTCCCACTTGGGCTCCTCCTTGTGTTTTCTTTCATGTTTTAAATGCTATTTACTCTTTCTGAGGATATTTGTCTCCTCCCGGAGCCCTTCCTGGCTTTCTCAGAAAAAGTGAATTTCCGGCCTCTTTCTTCCAGCTCCTGGGGCCGAGTTCTAAGAGTCGTGGCTGTGCTATAGCTTACTGATTTTTTGTTGTAGACGAGGAACCCAACTATCCTGGGCTGTCCTTAGTTCTCTTAGTAGCCATTTGCTATGTGCATCTGACCCAACGTCTCTGTGAGTATTAGGTGAACATTTGGAGTGTGTGGCTTAGCGGAAGGCCAGCTTCCACCAACCCTTGAGTTACAAATACCACCAAATAGCGTCTCCAGCCTGCCTGCCTGGCTCCCATCCATGTGTTCGCTAAATTAATGGCTGTATGTCTTAGGGGTTCTATTGCTGTGAAGAGACATCATGACCATGGCAACTCTTACAAAGAAAACATTTAGTTGGTGTGGCTTGCCTACAGTTCAGAGGTTCAGTCCATTATCATCACAGTGGGACATGGTGGCATGCAGGCGGACATGGTGCTGGAGAAGTAGCTGAGAGTTCTACATCTTGAGGGCAACAGGAAGTGGTCTGCAACACTGGTGGTATCTTGAGCATATATGAGACCTCAAAGCCCGCCTTCACAGTGATACCTTTCCTCTAACAAGGCCGCACCTACTCTAACAAGGCCACACCTCCTAATAGTGCCACTCCCTATGAGCTTATGGGGGCCAATTACATTCAAACTACCACACTGTATGACTTTCTTCTGTTCTGTGACTAAGGAAGGTCAGTGGAATTTGTGATGGGGACAACCTGACCCTATGGGCCCAGGTCACTCATCTTTGCCTCAGAATAAACTCTCTTCTTTTCTTTTGAAGCAAGAACTTTTTCTGTGGACTTGTGTTAGTCTTGTCAAGCAAGTGAAAGTTCCTCTACAGAATGCTTAGCAGTTTGTTGCAACAGTTTTCTTAGGATTGCTCGCCGAGCTCTGCAATCACTCTAGTATTGTGGTGTGAGGTCTGGCCTGGTGTGTGCGCTGTGCAGCGGTCTACTGAATTTGATCCTTGTTCTCACTGCTGAAGATTGCAGGCAGGAAGTGGCCCAGGCTGGTCTCAGATTCTCTGAATCCTCCTGAGTCCCTACTGCCTGGATTCTAGGTATGAGCCACCACACAGAGTTTGAAGAGGCTGTTGTTGTGTGGGTGAGTCATTGAGGGGATGCCTTCAGGAGAAGGAGGAGGGAAGGGAAGGACCTGGGCAAAGACGGGACATCAGGAGACTGTCTTTGTCCAGTCTGATGCTACCAGGGCTTTGGAGCTGACCGCCTCACAGATGCTGTCCTGCCAGAGGTCTTTTCTTCAGGAGTCAGCCATTGGCCACTGGGAGGGGGAATCTCCCCAGGCGTGTCCAGGCAAGGCAGCTGAGGATAAGCTCTGTGGTGGGCTGCAGGTGTGCCCAGTTGGGTGCCCGAGTCCCCAGCCTGGTAGTATTGTCCCCTAATGGTTAGGGAGGGCCTCCAGAAATAGACACAAGACAAAGCTCCCTCCCCCAAAACAGGCAGGAGTGTGCTTGGTGTGTTCCATATTAAATTTTAAATCAAATTATTTAATTTAATGTGTTAAATCATTTACTACTTTAATTAATAGCTGAAATTAATATTTAATTTTGAAGGAAGCAGTGTGGTTGGGATTTTCTGAGCCAAGGGAATACTGGCTCAACAGGATTGCTTGGGGCTTAGAAACCATGGTGATGAACATTGGAGATTTAAAATTTTTTGTTATTATTGTTTGTTTTTGAGACAGGGTCTCAAAATATATCTTAGGCTGTCCTGGAACGCAAGACTCAGGCCTTAGCCCTGCTGGCACATGCTGGGATCCCACATAATGTATCACTACACCTGACTTCACGAGGGGTTTCAGTGAGAAATTGTTGAGACCTTAGCTATGGTTTCATTTATTTTATTTTATTTTGGGGACAGGGTCTCGTGTAACCCAGGCTGGTCTTCTATTTACAATGTACTCAGGGTGAACTTGAACTTTTGATCCTCCACCTCCTAAGTGCCTGGTTTCTGTGGTGCTAAGGGCTGAACCTTAAGGTTTCACGCGTGCTAGGCAGGCTGTCCACCATTCAGCGGCAGCCTCAGTCCCTCCAGTTCATTCTGACTGCAAGGCAGAAAATGGATAGGAGGAGGTAACAATGGAAGGAGGCGTCATAAGCCTTTGGCCCAGTTCCACAACCGAGTCCCGTTTTGCAAAGGATGTGAGGGAGGCCCGGTGAGGGAGGCCCAGCGAGGGGTGGGTAAGCTACCCAAAGCCACACAGCCTGTAAATCAGCAGAGCTGAGACTTGGTGGTAGGCTGCAGCTGCTGCAAAATCTTCTCTCGTTCATTGTCTCCTTAAGGACCTGCCTGCTTGGCTCATGACCCTGTAATGTTCAGCACAGGTTAGTGGGGGTGCTTCGTATGTACTCTCTGAGCCGGAGCTCAGGGGGAGTGTGTTTGAACTGGCTGGTGGAGAACAAGGGGAGAACGGTGGCAGTGGCAGGGTAGTGGACATTGACACGATGCTGTAGGAAGCGCACACAAAACGGTAGGAAGGATGCTGACCTGAGCGAGTGGGAGTCATGATGACTTGGGCTCCGGCAGGACCGGGTAGCAGAGGGAGAAAGCAGATACACGATAAGGGGTTGGTAAGCTTGCTGCTGTCTGATCTTAGCAGGCTTCTGCCTGGGCCCAGCAGGTTCTCCTGGAGCTTTCGCTGCAGGAGCGCGAGCGCCCCCGTGTGCCCCCTTCATGCAGGTGGGCGGAGGAGGAGACACGGGAGGACTCAGGCCTCCAGTCAGCTACAACAGCGGACTGCGCTGACTGGAGGCCTGCCACTGTGAACTGAGGTTTGTGAGCTGCACCAGATCACGTGTGCGGAAACTCCCGTGTGAGCTTTGCATGGTGCAGTGGAGCACGGCGATGGGATTCACTTGAGGCTGGGAGGCTTTATTTTGGGGAGTAGAGAGGGACCACTTAGCCCGGCATGAGTTTTGACAAGGATGTTGCTAAAGTGGCAGTGAATGCTAACAGCTAGCATCTATGGAGGGAGCTCTATCAAGAGCGAGACACTCTAAGAACTGTACCGTGTCGTCTTTATAATCTCAGTTGGGTGAGAAACACGAGAGTGAGATAATTGACATGTTACAGGCCAGGAGACTTGACCCAGCCTGCTACTGACCCAGTCAGGCCACCATCACAGTAAGGGAGGCAGTCAGATGCAAAGCACATGCTGCAGCTAACTCCTTTGTGGCTATTCTGAGTCATGGTCTCACATGTAGCCCAGGTTGGCTTGGAACTTGGCATCTGCCCAGGGCCACCACGGGGCCTCCTAGACTTCTTTTTAGTATTGCCGCTTTCTTGAAAGAAGCAGTCTTTACTTTCTTACGTATCTGCTTGGAGAACTCCATACAAGTACACAATGTATTCTGGTCATATTCATGCCCTATTCCCCCCTCCAACTTCTCCAGGGATCCCCACACCCTCCCAGATTCATATCTGCTTCTTCTTTTCTTTATAGCCCATTGAGTCCAATAGCTTTGTTTTGTCTTTGTTTTTAGAGTCCTAGGTAGCTCAGGCTGGCCTTGAACTCCCTATATCATTAACGGTTAGCATGAACTCCTGACCCTTCTTCATCTGCCTCTCAAGTGTTGGGAGTGTAGGAGTACAGCACCATGCCAAGTGTATATGGTGCCAGGACTCGAACCCAGGACTTCCTGCATGCTAGGTAAGCATACCAACTGAACCACAGTCCCCTAGCCTCAGTCATTCATTCTTCATTCTTCTGTTGGAGCACCCAGCCTGGCCCATGTGCTGTGCTGTTTGCTAGGATTATAGTCATGAGTTAGAAGTCTGTGGTATCATGGAGCTTAAGTCTGGTGGAGAGATGGGCAGTGAGTAAACACATCGAGAGCCTTGGATCATGAAATAGATGGTTCAAAGAAGATAGTGCAGAGTATGAGAGAGAAAACAGAGTGGCGAGGGACCTTGGCAAACACATAGCTCACAGATGCTCCTGTGTTTGCCCCAAAGAGACTGATTCAGGAACTTCAGCCTAAATATGCCTGGATAATGGGGAATCCAGTCCAAAGGTGGGGGCCAGGATTGGGCCACAGCTTACTGGTCGGGTATTCATCTAACATGTATAAGGCCCTGGGTTCATCACCAGCAGCTGGAAAGAAGAAGAAGGACAATCAGAGGTTTGGGATATGATGCCCTCTTTTCTCCCTGGTGATATAGAGAGGTTTGGTAGCTGCCTGAACGCACAGAGCAGAAAAACGATGGGGCTGTGATTTGGACCTGGACAACCACATTTAGGTACCCATAGCATTCACTACTGGGATGCTGGGAGATGGCATACCTTATTAAAACTCCAGTGTTAGGGCTGGGGATGTGGCTGGGGGGGGGGGTAGAACTCTTGCCTGGCTTAGAGCTTCAGCACTGCATAAATGAGGTGTGGCGGCACATACCTGTGTTCCTCAGGAGGGTGAGGCAGGAGGATCAAAAGTTCAAGGTCATCATCAGCCCCATAGTGAGTTTGAGGCCAGGATATATGAGAGCTTGTTTCAAAAACAAAACAAAAACAAAAACCATTTTCAGTAGCTGTTTTAGTCATCAGTGTAAAGATCAGAGAGGTGGTGTCCCTTCCCAAGGTCACACAGCCAGGCAGCTGACCCTGTCTGTCTCCAGCCTGGGGCCCAATTCAGGTGGCACTTGTCGCTGATCAGCTCTACATTGTCGGCCACTCTGGCTCCACACAGCAGCTGGCCTTTATGGGTGCAGACGTTTTTATGCCCTTTATTAAGGCAGAACTCATTCCAGAACCTGAGTAACTTTGCACCTGGGGCCAGGCTTCGCAGAGCCCCAGGCGGCTCAGTTGGCTCACATGGGGTGAGGATGACTCACTTTTATTGTGCCTCTTTCAAGCCTGTGCCCGCTATGGATGACCTTGCAGGAGGCTGCCGCTGTCCTGGAAGACGGCAGTGGGTCCTCAGTGTCCTGCTCACCGTCCACAGCAGAAGTGCAATGCCGTCCCTCCTCCACCATCTCCCCTCTGCCCACCTTCTCCTCTGGTTTCTGCAATCTATCCCTTTGGGGAAAGGAAACTCACCACCTTTTGGGCTCAGAGTGAGTGCTGGATCCTTAGAAGAAAAATAAGATGCTAAACGTGTCCACATACCAGTCTGAGTTATGTTGGCATTCTTTCTGGGCCTAATGTCACGTGGTCTAGAGTGTTCCAACTTGCTTTCTCAAGCATCGGCTTCCACAGTGCTCTCTAGTCTGAGAGTAAGGGAGACCCAAAGTAGGTTCTTTGACTTTGAGGCAGAGGGTGAAGCTAAGCAGGCAGGGGGAAAGATGATTCATCCTGGGTGTTAGAAAGCAGCCTTGATTTCAGCCATCCACTGGTTCTGATAGTGTGGTCATCACAGACAGCCGACTCTTCATCCGATAAATCACATCTCCTGCTTGCTGCTGGAGACGCTGTAATGGGCAGGATTCCCAGTGTCCAGCTGTACTGGAGCCTGTGGTCCCGCAGGCACAATTAAATGACAGCTCTAATTGTCATGGAATCACAATCACATCAGGAACCACACAGAAGACTGGGGACATGCAAAAAATAAAATCCAACTTGGGGTCACCACCCTGACTCTTGTCCTAGCTGTGCACCCCTCAGAGATGCACCATTCACCCCCAGCCTTCTTTAAAAGGAGCGTGAGTTGAGGTCGTGGTGTGACAGATGCAGCCAGACGTCCTGTGGTTGAGCCTGGGAAGCGGTCATGGTTCTCTCCTACAAGAGCTGCTAACTTGCTTTGGAATGTGCTTTGTCCTCAAAGTGGAGTGGAAGATGGCTTAGGCTGGAAGTCTCTCTGGCACAGGCATAAACTGCTGTCTGAGATGCTCTGAGTGTCCCTCAGGTCTTCCCGTAGATTGACCACCATGATGGTAAAAACATTACCATTTCTCTCTATTCCTCTCATCTTTCTACATACTTATTATTACTATTCTCTGTATCTTTATATAGTTATAGTTATTTTTCCTCTCATCCATCCATCCACCCACCTATCTATCCATCTGTCATAGTTAAGGTTCCTATTGCTGGATAAAGTACCATGACCAAAGCCAACTTGAGGAGTAAAGGATTTATTTGTCTTACGCCTCCACATCATAGTCCGCCATTTTTTTCTTTTCTTTTTCTTTTTTTCCAAGATAGAGTTTCTCTGTGAAGCCCTGGCTATTCTGGAATTCTCTCTGTATACCAAGGTGGTCTCTAACTTACAGATATTTGCCTGCCTCTGCCTTATGAGTGATTAAAGGTGTGCGCTGCCCTGCTTGCCTCCTCCTCTGCCGGTGTCACCGCTGCCACCAGGCCATAGTTCGTTGGCAGGAACTCAAGGCAGGAACCTGGAAGCAGGAACTGAAGCAGAAGCCATGAAGGAATGCTGCTTACTGGCTGGATCCCATGGCTTCCTCAGCCTTCTTTTTATAGCATCCAGGAGTGCCTGCCCAGGGGAGACACTACTCACAGTGGGCTGGACCCTTCCACATCAAGAAATCAAGAAAATGCCCTACAGGCTTACCTACAGGTCAATCTGGTGGGGCATTTTCTCAATCAAGTTTCTTTTTCCTCAAATGACGCTAGCAGTGTGGAGTTGAAAAAAACTAATCAGGGCATCATATATTCATCCACCCACTCACTCACCCATTCATCCATCCACCCACTCACTCACCTCCACCCACTCATCCATCCACTCACCCACTCATCCATCCACCCACCCACTCACCCATCCACCCACCCACTCACCCATCCACCCACCCACTCTCACCCATCCACCCACCCACTCACCCATCCACCCACCCATCCATTACTTGCTCATCCACTTATTTACCCATGTGCCAATTCTTTAATTTTGTACTTCTTCCTTCCTCCATTCTATTGCAGTTTTTTTGACTTTATTTATTTATTTTTTAAATTACACTCATGATATTCATTAATTACACTCATGATATTAATCACATTTGTGGTATTCATAGATTACATTCAAAGTATTCATTCAATTATATATATATAATATATATATATATATATTTTTTTTTAATTTTAAATGCTGAATGTCATTTATTGAAGGGGGGAGGAGGTCTTAAATACAGGCTTACAGCACAATGGGAGGACCCCAGAGGGCAGAAGTTCACTACTGATGTTTTACAATCTTGCTTCTAATCTGTTAACGCCCATTATTCAATTTTGTACTTCTTCCTTCCTCCATTCTATTGCAGTTTTTAAAAAACATTTTTTGTGTGTGCGTGCATGTGTGCTTGTGTGTAGATGTGTAAATGTCAGAGGACAATGAGAGTCAGTTCTCTTCTTTCACAATGTGGGTTCCAGGGATGGAACACAGGTCCTCAGTCTTGGCAGAAGACATTATTTGCTGAGCCATCTGGCTGGTTCCCTCTAGCCCACTAAAACAACAGCAGCAACAACAAACAAACAAACAAACAAAACAACAAAAAGCAAAAACAAAGCAAGTCAGCAACAAACGAAAATCCTGCATGCATTTGTGCTGTAGACCAGGGTTATCCAAAAACAAAGCGAATCAGCAACAAATGAAAATCCTGCATGCATTTGTGCTGTAGACCAGGGTTATCCAAACTTGGCATCACCGTCAGTATGAGTCAGATAATGCATAGACTCGGGAAGGTCCTGTGCATTAGAGGATATTAAACAAAACGGCAGTGGCCAATGCTGAACAAGAAATGCCTCAGACTTGGCTGGTCTAGGGCCTCAGTATGGACTGTTTTCTCCCCCAAACCTGCCTCCTCTAGATCCCTAGTCCCACACTTGACCTTCCCACAGCTGAGTTACCCGATTTGCCTCTACTGTAGTCCTCCAAATCTCAATCTCTTTCATAGACCCTGGGGTTCAAAAGATGTTTTATTTTGAACTGGAGGTATCTGGGGCTGAGCTGACCCTTGGGCTGGCCTGGCTCATGATACACACCGAGACTCCTGAGAGTCACCTGCTTCTGAGATCTTCCCGGCAGATCGTTTGCCCATCTCTCTTCTAGCTCCCATAGTTCCCTCTTCTCCAGGGACTGTACTGCTTCTCAGCTCCCACATGCTTTAGAAACCCATGTGACACTGGAGATTTCCCAACTTATGAGGGAGCTTTTGTGACTACATGGAGTCCTTGATACAAAGCTAATCATTCTATTAGATTCATAGCCTCAGGGAGCTTAGTGGGACAGAGGAAAGAAATCCATATTTCATTTTAAGATGTTTGGGGCCTAGGTTAGTCACTTTCCAGTTCTGTGACTAAACACCTGAGGAAATCAACTAAAGGAAGAGGATCTACCTCAGCTCACGGTTTCAGTTCATGGTTACTTAGCTCCATCACTTCTGGGCTTGTGTGTGGCAGTGAAGAAGCTTCCCTTATGATGGACTGGAGACAGACAGAAGGGGCAGGGACAAGCTACATCTTTCAAAGTTGTATCCTAGGAAACCTACTTCCAGGCCTTGCTTCTTGTTTTCCACACCTTCTAATAATGCTATCAAACCATGGATTTATCCATGGATTATTCCATTTGGTTAGGTCAGAGCCCCCATGAGTCGACTGGCTCCCAGTGACTGGACTTAATCAGCAAGAGGCCAGGTCTCTACACAGAAGTGTCTAGAGGTCACTTCACAACCCAGATAATAATTTCCAGCCTTCATCAGAATGCTTTCTTGGGCCCTGGATAGCATCCAGCTCCCCACTTCCCACTGACTTTCTTTTAACACACAGTTGCTGTCCAAACAGGAGTCTGGCCTGGCAGGCGACTCCAAAGCCTTTCATTCATGATTGTCGCTATTGAGTTTAAACTGCTCTTTCCTTTCCTCCCCCTGTCTTCCTCTTCTTCTTTTTTTTTTTTTTGAGACTGGTTCTCATGTAGCCGAGGCTAGACTGCAATTCACTAGCTGAGGATGATCTTGAATTTTGGATTCTCGTGCCTCCACCTCTCAAGTGCTGGAACTATCGGCCTGCGCCACCACATCGGAACTATGAGTTGCTGGGGGTGGGACTCGGGGTTTCAAGTGTGCTAGGCAAGCACTCCAGCAACTGAGCCACATGCTCAGCCCTGGTTGTTCTGCAAGTTTGGGGATCATTCCAGAGCCTACTTGAGCCTCACTTTGCTCATATGCATAAATGGGAACACAAGCATTGTCAGCAGAGTTCAGCTGAGCCAGGATGGGGTAGTTGTTTCAACAAAATGACAACAGCCAATGCTGGTGTTACCAAAGGCCTCCTAAGTTCACTGCCCATGCTTTTCCTCTTTCCGAGGCCTGCTGTCGGCAGCGCGGTGCAGCTTCCTTCCGCCTCCCCGAACTCCTTCTCTCCATCAGTTCGCTATTCTTCAACACTTGTTCTGTTCTGGAAACTTGGCAGGTAGCGTGTGCGGTTATTTTCAGAGGAACGAGTGGGTAAGTCAGCAGCGTTTCCCCCGGAATGTCTGTGCCCAGGGATTAGGAGTTGATGGTGCATCTGCTTTGTGTATAAAAGACTCCTCCCTCCCCCCAGCCGGCACCACCTCTGCCTTGGAGGCAAAAACCCAGGTGCCAGCTTTTGCCTGGTTCTTTCTTCTCTGCTCAGGGTCATGTTTGCTGGGGGGCCATTGTAGTCAACAGCAAGGCGATGGCTTTCCTTCTAGGTCTGTGTGCGGAGAGGGGTGAAGAGGCTACTTTTGGAGGTCACACTTTAGATCAGGCTTCAGAGGTTTCTTCAGTCTGCAGCCCAACTTGGACAGTGACAGTAGCTAATGGATGGTGGCACCCACTCAACCGTGTCTCAGCGTAGATTCCCCGAGTCTCACACAGGGCAGGGGCAGGCTCTTTCTCACCGCCCTCCTTGGTGTCCAGAGTCTGGCTGCTGCTGAGGGAAGTGTGTGTGTGTGTGTGTGTGTGTGTGTGTGTGTGTGTGTGTGCTGCCTCAGGCATGTCTTCCCGAGTAACCCCCGTTCCCGGCACATGCTCTTGGCCAGATGCACAGTGAAAGAACCGAAGGCCTTGATCTGGGTCGAGGCTGCTTCTGCCTGAGAGGATTAACTGAGGAGGTGGCTAGGCAGGGCAGCCTCTGGCAAGCAGAGGCCTTGGGTGTCAGAGGGTCTCCCCACCACTGCCTCATCTCTCACCTGGGTTCGGGTTCGACTTCAATGCTGCTCTGGGCTCACTGTTCCTCCGACCTGGTCTCTCTACCCTACGCCTTCCTCCCTCCCATCCTCAGACCCACATACCTTCTTATCCCTCATAGTAAGCATGGTAGTGAAGCAAGACGATCCTTTCCTGACCACTAATAACAGAACCAATGAAATGTGAGCCATAGAAAATGTAGTCCTGTTCCCTTAAGGGCAGAGAGAGCCCAACCTTTACTCTGTGAACCTTAGAGCTCTTTGTAATTATCAAACAAAGCGTATCACCTAAGTCTATGTTCCTGTCGATTTCTTCATTTTGGGGGGAGAGGAAACTGAAATTCAGAGTGAGAGCTGGCTTCTGTAGGTTGGTATGCCCTGACTGCACAGACATCTCAAGATTTTGATTTGTGTGTACATGTGGGTATGTGTTTGTGTGTTTGGAGGCCAGAGGTCTATGCTGGTGTCTTCCTCAATCACTTCTCCAAGTTTCTAACATTGATTTTTCTTTCTTTCTTTTCCTTCTTTTTTTCTTTGAGACAGGACCCCAGGCTGGCCTAGACTTGCTGTGTAACCAAGACTGACCTTGGACTTCTGGTCTTCCTGCCTTTACCTTTCAGGCGCTGGGATTACAGGCCTGCACCACCAGGCCCGGGTTTTGTGGTGTGGGGGAATCAGATCCAGGCCGTCAGGCCAGCTGCTTTATCCTCCGTCTCCTGTCGAGCCAACACTTGCTGAGTCAGCTATGCTGGCTGGCCAGTGCATTGTAAGGATCCTTCAGTTTCTCTCTCCCACTCGGGTTACTGGTGTGGGCTGCCACACCGGTGCTGGGGCTCGAACTCAGGACCTCACGCTTGTGCAGCAAGCCCTTCACCAGTTGAGCTGTCTCTTCAGGATTCAGGTAAACACTGGCAACCTGACCCAAGTTCTGGGTCTTTAACCAGTGTATTCCCATGTTCTTGTGATCTTGCACCATGAGGACAATATGTACTTTTCAGGACAGTAACAGTTGTAGTGATAACACTGATGGTGGTGGCAGGTGAATGCGTGTTTCTTCCTGATTGTCCCCTCCTCAGCAACTTTTCTGTGTTGACAAAACGGTGCTGTGATTGGGTAAAGATGGCAAATGCCAAGGCTTTAGGGCGGAGCTGAGCACTCAGCACTTGACACATGGTGATCTCACTATCACTGTGATTAGAAGAGACCTGAAGCTGAGCCAGTGTTGGGTTCGAAAGGTCTCACACAAGCACTGCCTTCCTCAACCCAAGCTTCTGCCTTTTGGAAGCTTTTCTAGCACATTCTCTCCAGTTTGGCTCTTGCTTTTCTTGGTGTCTTCCAAAACCCAGTCAGCCGCAGACAGCAGAGAGATTCTTTTTCTCTTTAAAGGGTTCAGCTCTCCTCTTGGCCAGCCAGCGTTTTGTTCCCTGCCTGTGTTGGGTAACAGAGCCTCCAAGGGCAGCGTGAATCTGGGGCACTGATGGCTTCACGCTTCTTAGTGCAGGAGCTGGGAAGAGTGCCTCTTCTGGAGAGAGGAGCACACTGAGGGATCCAGTGCCCACTCCAGGTCATGCAGGTGCCCACTCAGTAGTGGGGACCTGAGCAAGGCACCTCCTTCCCTGGAAGTGGTCTCCTGAAGCACTTCCTCCTGCAGGAAGTCTGGCATTCGAGGTGGCATCCCACTGGTTTCTGAGTACCAGCTGGTGCCCTGGAACAGCTACACAACTTCACTTCTTCTTTCCTTAGGATGGGTGGGGGGAATCTGGGCCTCCAGCACCAGGCGACGGGAATAATAATAAAACATTACAGCCATGATCAGGTTGGATCTGCAGCAGCTCCGTCAAGTTGGGATTGTTCTTCCCATTTTGTAGATGAACTATGGGATGGGGACTGAAGCTTGGTTGGTACAGTGCCCTCCTAGCATGCATAAAGCTCTGGAGTCTCTCCAACCACTGCATAAACCTGGGCATGGTGGTGCCAGCTTGCAATCTCAGTGTTAAGGAGGTGGAGGCAGGAGAAGTTCAAGGTCATTCTTGGCTAAATAGTGAATTTGAGGCCAGCCTGGGCTACATGAGACCCTGTCTCAGAAACACAGAACAAGGCTGGGCATGGTGGTGCACGCCTTTAATCCCAGCACTCTAGAGCCAGACAGAGGTAAATGATTTCTGTGAGTTTGAGGCCAGCTACATAATAAGACCCTGTCACACAGCAACAAACACAACAAACACAACAAAAAGCCAAAAGGCTGGGGAGACAGCTCCATGGGTAAAGCATCTGTGCAAGCACGAGGACCTGAGTTCAGATCCCCAGCACCCATGCAAAAAGCTGGATGTGACTGTGTGAATCTGTAACTCCTAAGCAGTGGAGAGAGACAGCTCACTGGCCAGCCACTCCTGATGAAACGGCAAACTTCAGGTTCAGTGAAGAGAGCCTGCTTTGAAAAACAAGGCAAGAGTGACTGAAGAAGAAACGTGACCTCGACAAGTGCATGCCTGTGGGTATACATGCGTAAGACCAACACACACACACACACACACACACACACACACAAACCAGACTGGAAGGAGAAGCTTAGGGAGTCTCCAAGAGCAGTACCCAAGGCCACACAGCTGCGGAGGAACCAGGGAGGCTTCCACCAAGGTCTAGCAGCTTCTCACTGTCTCATCACACCAGCAGAAAGGGGCACATGGTGGCCACTCTGTGTGGGCTCTGGGGTGGATCAGATCACTCCGCTGTGATTGGGAAGTTCCTCAGTTTCCTCCTCCTCAGTTGCCATGTCTGGGGGACAGCGAGGGTGACCACAGTGCTTCACTCATGAGGATTAAATGAAACGTAAATCTCCCTGCCTTGGAACAGCTTCTCATCCTGTTATTAGTATTTGAACTTCAATAGGCCCCTTAACGTCTGTGTGTGTGTGTGTGTGTGTGTGTGTGTGTGTGTGTGTGTGTGTGT
>CABHPP010119012.1:29758-44549 GCA_902168425.1 Peromyscus attwateri | reverse complement strand
TTAACTAAAAATATGTGTAGTAAAAGAAAATATAGCACAAAGGTTTCTGTCCTTGGTTACAGATGATCGGGGAAGAGGCTTGGAAGGTGAAGGCATTTGTACTGTGAACTACTACACAATACAGTGAGTTGACCACTGGAAATGCCACAAAAATCATTTTGCATGCTGTTGGGCTTGTTCCCAGCAGGGGGCGCTATCAACCTATGTGACACTCCCTGGGTACTCCGGCATCCACTGATCCTTGCAATTTTATATTCTTGTCAATGCATCTAAAACCCAGCTTCGGTGACCATAACCTTGGGAAAGCATCCAGATCTGAGGTTTGAGCAACAGTTCAAGGTTTATTGGGAAATATTCATCTTTTCACGATCGAGGCAGTTCTATCCAGTTTTAACCAAAGATCCAGGGACAGGCGCAAGCTACAGCTGACAAGAAAGCTTTCAGGGCAAACAGCTTCATCTGTATCCCCAGACCTAGCTTTCTTTTCCTTTGAATGCTTGGTTTTGAAATCAAACCCATTTTCTGCAGGTTGCAAGAACTGTTGGGGGGCATGCAGACCCTGCTTAGGTGTGGCATTTGCCAGGGAAACACACTTCCCAGACTAAATTAGCTGAGCATGCAGGGAGATGACAGTTGAGAAGACAAGGGAGTAATATATTTTTCATTCGACAGCAAGCTAGTGGAGATGATTGTAGCTCACGGGAGAATGCTGGAAAATGCCGGGCAGTTGTGAAGGCTGAAGCCATTGGGATTGCTGCCAAGGGGAGGTGACTTACATGCTCCAGGCCATAACAACTTCATAGGCTGTGCCGAGAATGACAGACTGGCTTGCGCTGGAGAAGTTACACTCTGTATGCTGGAAGGCACTACTTAGTCACCCCACATCTGCAATCACCAACCTGCCTCCCCCCACCCCATATCCAGAGAGGTTTGAAAACAACTTTTCAACTTCTGATAATGATATTCGGTTACTCACGTGAGTGCCGGAGGAAAGCAAGCCATGGTTACCTGCCTTAGATCGCTACCTGCGGGGCTGAGTGGTGGGG
Source organism: Peromyscus attwateri (assembly GCA_902168425.1). Classification (NCBI taxonomy): domain Eukaryota; kingdom Metazoa; phylum Chordata; class Mammalia; order Rodentia; family Cricetidae; genus Peromyscus; species Peromyscus attwateri. Next base: position 43,503 of record CABHPP010119012.1, on the reverse strand, counting down.
TGTGAATCTTGCTGGAAAGGTCAAGTCTATTTCATCAGAGAGTGAACGGATCGGGCCCTGTGGCTGAGAGCTGCAGGTAAGAGGTGACAATGAGCTTTACTTGAGGCCCTACAACGTTGTTTTGTGTCCGCCTTTAGCAACCCAAAGCTGTGCCACACACTGGGACTGCAGTCTTCTCTTGCACCATGTGGTGCAGCAAACTTAAGAGAACTGAAGGCAGTGCTTCTCAACCTGTGGGTTGCAACCTTTTTGGGGGGCCAAATGACCCTTTCACAGGGGTTGCCTAAGACCATTGGAGAACATTACATTACAATTGATAACAGTAGCAAAGTTATGGTTAGGAAGTAGCAACAAAAAAAATTTTATGGTTGGAGGTCACCACAACATGAAAACATATTAAAGGGTCACAGCATTAGAAAGGTTGAGAACCAGTAGTTTATGGAGTCCCTCTGAGATCATAGTCCGGGACAGAACGAGGACTGAACTCCATCCTGTTTGCAATCATAGTCCTGATTCCTTCTATCACTGGATTCCTTGGGACATGAAGGATCAGAACCTACCCATCAGGTAGCTCAGTCACCTTCCTGGGGAAGTAGATTGACTTGGGAAGGGAGATGGTTATAGGGAAAATGCCAATAAGAAGAAGGTAGGTTGGGTCATTGACCTCTTTCCAGGGGTCAAAGATACTGTCTAGATCGATTTCCCATGCTGTTTTCCTGAGGGAAATTATACACTGAGCCAATATTGTCTGAACCCAGGCTGTTAAACTTCTCTCCATGTAGAGCATTCTGGGGCTTCCAGAAAGAACATTCCTCCGAAGAATCTTATTTTAACTTTATTGCAGCCTGTGAGGAGGAAGGGAAAGTGGGAAAAATAAAAAAAAAAACATTGGGGGTACAGAGCCGAGTGTGTGGTGCTCGTGTGTATTGTGTGTATTTATTTAGCTCAGATGCCTTTTTCACCACAGATTCTGAGGACGATGATGGTGATGATGATGATGATGATGATGATAACTAGGATGATGATGATAAGGAGGAGGAGGTGGGGAGTGATGACAGTGTCTAGCTAGATGAAGCAAAGATGTATGGAGGAATTTGGTTCACAGAAAACTAGATCATCTCTCAGGATGGCGTCAAGTGGGAACTGAAGAAAGCTTCACCAGGAATATGTTGGAGCAGAGCCTAGTCGACGGGAGAACGACCATGAGTGAGGGAACCTGTTTGCCTCTGTGTGACCTGGAATTGCTCATCGTGCCCAATGTCACTCCCATGACAGCACCATAGGCCAGACCTCTGTGGTCACAGGAGGGGTCTTACCAAGACCCTGCCATATAGAGCAAGAAAGCGGAAGTGTTTTCTCAGATGGGTGCAGTTAGAGCTCCATTACGATCTACGACTAGCAGCTTGGTGAGCCAGCCTGCTTTTGTCTAACTATTTCCTGCCTTGGAATATTCTTCACTATCTTTCATAGCTGGCCGTGTCCTAGCCACTGTTCAAGGCTCCTTTGCCACCTCCCTTCTCATTCTGCCCCCTCACTGTCAAACGTTGGTATTACAATAATCTTTTGGCAGGTTCCAACTGAATTTATTGGTTGCTGTGGAAGGAGAACACTTTCTTGGCCTCTATGGTCACCTGTTACGGTCATCAGTTAGGGTCTTTTATTATAATCACCTTCTATGACCATCAGTTATAGCTACTGAATGATTACCTGTTATGGGGACAGGGCACTTAGAGCATCTTTGATAGACTAAGGTAAATCCAGGAAACCTACATAGCTGTGAAGATGACCCTTAAATGTAGATGTTTAATAGGATTGGGTGACTCATGACGTAGACACAGGGATTGTGGGCTCTGAGAAGCTTGGAAGTGATCTGGATGGGACGTTAGTGATCGCTTGGTGAGGAAGGTTGAAACGTTGAAGGATTCTGACCACGTCTTGAAGATGCTTTAGTTAATCTGAGATTCATCTTCCTGCTCAAGGTTTCTGGGAACAGTAGAGTCACGTTAGCAGAGATAGGGGCAAAGTCAGACCCTATGGGTGAAGGCTGAGGGTGTAGAGAAGCAGCACACCTCAGGGTACTGCCATTCTGAGTCTTTCTGCCTGCCCTTGCATGTGAGCTCCTTCCAAGCCAGGGCAGAGATTACAAATGTGCAAGCATATAAACATTGAGGGTATTCTGGAATAAGTGAATGATAACTTTTCCAATTTGCTTGTTATGCCAGCAACTGGTTATCTTACAGAGGAATGTTGTAAGGCACATTCAGTTACCCCCCACTCTACCTCCACTCCCTGCTGCCGCCACCCTGCCTTACTCTAAAGCACTCAATTTGAAGAATGGGGAGAAAAAGGATGAAATTACAACTCCTTGCATCTAGCCTCTAATCAGAAGCATGGTTATATATTTCTGAAATAGGAAAAGGTCAAACACAACATGTTTTTTTTTTTAAAAAAAAAAGGAGAAGAAGAAGAAGCGATGTAACTCAGGTAATTTGGCATGGATGTTGGCATCAAGCCTTTTTCATTTAGATCAGTACATGAATTGAAGGCAGCTTGTGCCTCTCTGGCTATAGTATTATGGTGGCTTCATTTTCTTACTTTAATCTTCCAGAATCCATCAGAATTCACTGTCTGAACTCTGTTGCAATAATTGCCCCATAGGGAGGTTGGCCAAACCACAAAGGATCACTCATAATTTTTCTCCTGGACCCAAAGTGATTTCTAGAAGGGAAACTTGGCTGGCACCAGAAGTCCTGATTTCTTTGTCACTTCTGCATTCAGACAGCACATGAGAAGCATCTTCCAGTGAGTTGCTACTCATCTAGGACCCCAGATAGTACTGAAGTCTGCAGTGGCTCCATTAAAACAATCAGAGATAGGCTAAAGGCAGGTGGGCAGGGGAAGGCACGGAGAGAGGGCAGAGTACAGCAGCTCCAGATAATGAGAACGCCAATAGTGTGCGCTGATAGATTCACAGTTGCATAAAAGCCTTGTCAATAAACTCTTTCTATTCTCACTGAAATTAACAGGTGACAACCAATTCACTGTTCCCATCAGTTGCTTGTCTGGGACTTCTCTTCATGTGGGACTCAGCTGACTGGAATGCAGGGATGCATTTCAGGGATTCAGAATGCAAGGAAAATCGGCAAATGTAGCCCACCTTAGTCTCTGGGAGTCCAAAGAGTGTAGCTCCGTACTGGGAGTGGTGGTCCATGCTTGAAAGGTCCAAGTTAAAGGTCAGGTGAGGCTGGGAAATATCTTGGTGGGCAAGTCATAGCTGGAAAAAAACTAACTTGTACCAAGCCCTTAATTATTTTGTGAGTTTGACCAAACAAAAGATGTTACAAGGTGGAAATGAGGGAATATGCATCTGTTTAACAATAGGTATGAATCTACTCACGTGAGCTGGGAAGAAAGAACAAATCGACCATGACTACATGTCGAATGATGTCATTTTAATAAAATTACAACCAACTAAAATCAAACCATATTTTATTAGGCATATAGATATGTATTTAAGAATAATATGAAAAAGCTAAGAAGGAGTCATGTATTCTATGGGGTAGCAGTTTCTCTGAGACAAGCAGAAGCTTGGAGGTGGAAGGGTATTGGATTTTCATTACATCACATGTAAGAACATAAAATGAAAGGCAGCATTGCACAGAGACATGTGTGTCATTCATTTCAATTCTAGCTGCTGAGATAAACACATATACATACCCACAGACAATACAAAATAAACAGTGAATGAAATAAACCAGGCATTAAGCACTTTTCATGGGCAGACAAGGGCTTTTGTATAAGCCATCTCATTTATCCCGATGAACGCATTAAGAGATAGACAATGTTAAGAATCCATTTTTACACATGAGGCAGTACGGCCCAGAGAGATGAAATTATTTGCCCAAGGTCATCCAGACATCAAGTGGCCAAGCTAGCATCTGAACTAAGTTTAGCAGTCAAGATATGGTGTTTGAATTCCTGACGCACTTCCTTCCTGTACCTTGGCACTGTCTGAAGAGTCCCTCTTGTGTCGGCACCCACGGTTTTAGCCCTCCGCATATGTGCAGCCAGGGGTTAATCGGCATGCACGTAGTGCCTCAATTCTCCTTTGGACTGGCATTGCTGATCGAGTCCCTGCCCAGAGTACTTGTGAGAAGCCACGTTTGCATGGAAGTACCCACAGATCTGCTAAATGTGAGTGCCTGCCCCACAAAAGGTCTTAGCCAGAGTCTACTTGTTTGCTTGTGAGGTATTGTCTGCTGAAGAACTTGGGCTGGGAGTGCAAAGGGTTGAGCAGAGTCCCTTTAACCCTCTAGAAACTGGCTCACATAGCACACAGACTAGCTGGAGGGGAGAATGGGGAAGCTACGCAGAAATGATGTCATGAGGAACCACACAGGTCTTGAGATAGACCATTTCTGAAGACACCATTTGCACAGGGCCATAGAACATCATTACAACAGGATCCTCTGCATGTGGGCAGAGCTTGCACTTGGTCAGTCTGTCATTCAAACTAGACACAGGGGTGACAGACCCAGCAGGAGTAATTATGGATGAGCCACATGGAATTCTTTTTTCTTTACAGTATGTGGGAAAAGTTGACTATACATGCACTCACTTTTTTCAAATGAAGATTTCCTTTTAGCAACCCTTTCTTGGGGCTGACTTAGAGGGCGCAGGCAAGAAAGGCCTCTGGAGAACCCAGGGAAAGAAACTAGAGGGAGGAATGAAATTAAGTTGAAAACCTCCTTTGACATTTAAGAAAAGTCAACAGCCATCTAAGTGATGAGAGAGACCAGAAATATAACTGGCTGAATGTCAATTTTAAAACTAGAAAGATAGCTGCCACGTTATCATACCAACCAGGTGTTTCTGAGTAGTAAATAACTCACGGTTGGTCTATTAAACTTTAATGCTTGTGATAACAGCAAAGAGCATGTTAACACCCTCCTAAAAATACATACATACACACACACACACACACACACACACACACACACACACACACCTTCTCACACACACAAACAGTAATTGTCAACATTTATGCCTTGCACTGCCTTCTTTTCACAGTATTTTTACTGCATTATCCTTTGCTATTATCTTGGGCACAAGTCCCTGCTGGATGCAGCTGACTTGCAGTCTTGGGCAGAACAACCTAATGTAATTAACTATCTGGCAAGTGTACAACGATCATTTCCACATAAAAAAGATTCTCTCCTTGAATGAACACCCTCCAAATAAAGCACTTACTTCACTGTTTATAAATCAGGGGATGAAATTTTAATTTTTGGGGGTGGGGGCATATAGGAGGATGTATAGCCCTCTTCTTCATTTAGTTAAAACTCATCATTTTTTTGTGAGTTTTTTTTTAATTGAAATAGTAATTATGGCACTTCAAAGTGACTTAAAAAAATATCCAGAAGGGAAAAAAAAAATGAAGCAACGTAATTGGAAAAAGGTTAGACACGAAGAGATGTGCAATTTGAATCAGCCAGATGAGAGTTATTACCTAATAATGAGACTTCACACTCCTATTATACTGGCTTTTGTATGGGAACCTTTCAAACCATGAGCTAATGAAGCTTCCTGCCTCCCCTATGGCTGGGGTCGCTGTTGTCGCCTCCTGATGAATGGGGAAAATAAGACCAGGTGAACTTGGCTTGTCTTCAGTTCAAACCGTTTATTAATGCCATGGTTTAGAACACAACTCCCAGGTTCTCTTTCTTATTTGTTTTCCTTTCCTAGAATGCCAAGATTTCTTATTCCTTGCCCTGCACAATGAGATCCCCGGGTACAGCGGAAGCACAAAACAGTGGTGATCAGGTTGGGGAGCTGGATTTAAGAACCCATCCCCAATGAGGCTTAATGGACCTAGCAGAGGAGACAGGAATCCTCTTATGGAAATGAGGAGGGGAGGAGGGGGCCCAGCTGTGTGCAAGCTCCAATTGTTAAGCACTCAGGAACTTGCCAGCAGGTTGTTAAACCTAAGGTAGCTTGAAGTCAGTCATGGTGGGAATATTTACACTATGGGCATCAGCAAACACTACAAATTAGGGGCTGAGTTCACTAGTGCAGCACGGCAGCCGTGAAAACAACCAAGGGTTTATTCCTTCTCGGCCTTTTGGCTAAGATCAAATGAAAGCCCACGGCTCAAGGGCGTTTTACCAAGCCCTTGAAACTACTCTATGCCTCAAGTGAAGGGTGGTGCTGTGTGGTCATTCATCAGACGATGATACTGAAGAAAAGAGAGAGAAAAACTCGTCAGGAATCTGATAAACTGAGGTCTATGCTCCAAGTGTCCTTTAAATATGAAGTTTGGGCTATAATTAGATGATGCTGGGAAATAAGCTGATGAAACCAGGAAACGACTCCTTACTTTCCTTGGGTGTCTTACTTTCATTTCTCGGTTCCCTCCCAGATCCTTTCAGTCTCCAGTTTATCTATCTATCTATCTATCTATCTATCTATCTATCTATCTATCTATCTATCCATTCATCCATCCATTCATTCAGCAAGAAGTGCTTTAACATGGGGAGTCTGGGAGTAGAGGCTCAAACCATGAGTTAACATTCAGTCTAACCAATGTGAAGACACTTTCCTATACTCTTCCTAATTATAGCTTATTTAACATTCAAATGGCCCAATTAAGTGAACATTATCGTCATCTCCATTCTATAGACATGGAAACCAAGGTCCAGGAAATTTGAGGTAATATTTGTATTTGGTAGTGCCTGGATAAAGGCTGCTCAATCAGAACTTAGACCCTCACCTTCCTGAAGTGGGGCTCTAGTGAAGGCCATTCTGAGCCTGCTTCAGATTTAAAGGGTAGAACAGGAAGTAGAATGAGAACTCCCTGCAGGAGCTAGTCCCCTCTTCCGCTGCATCTCCCTTCTGCTGAGGCTTGCATTTTCTCGTGCAAACGCAGGTAATATGTGCTCTGTTTTCTTCACCTGTTTCGGGTGAAGGCTGGAGGAACAATGCGTGGAAAAGCATTTTATTAGTGGCGAATTGTTTTGCACATGTAAAAGCATCTCTATTTTCTTCTTAGCTGAGCTGCTTATCTCTTTTCTGCTCCTGTCTCCCTTTCCCTGTGGCCTCCATCAATCTAAAAGATTAATTTCTTCTCCAAAGAAGGTGAACTTTTAAGACATTTCTTTAAAACTTGCTAAGATCCTTGAACTGACAAGCCATATTTTGTGAAAATGCTGAGCTGTCATACCCGTGTCTCTATCTGGGCCTAATTCCTGTGAGAGGGGCCTCGGTATGGACTGACTTCTGCAGCTCTCTGGGCAGACATCCACATACCCATGTAGGGACAGTACATTCATTTTACACCCAGAGGAACCCCAGGGATGCTTGAGATCAGCCACAAAGCAAATGACTCATGTGACACTATGACAGAAATGTGAGCTATTGTCTTTGCTGCTGCAGCTCCTCCAGGGAACGAGGTCACTCAGAACAGCACACACACAACTCCGGGGACCTCCCTTCCTTCCTTCACCCTGCACCCCATCCTCTTACTTGAGAGTATCCCCATCTTGGGACCTTATCTCTGGACCAGCTTCCAATCTAAGCAGTGACCACGCTGGGTGAATCATTTCTCTACTGTATGGCTCTCCTTGCCCATCACCTATCAGCAGAGGACTGAAGGAAACGTTTCTTCCCCATGAGCCAAGTGAATCTGCAGGAGAGGACTGCTTCCGCGGCAGAACCAGGCTCAACGAAAAGATGAGCCAGTGATGACTTGGATTTGGCCCTTGCGTTGGAGCTTTGACTGTACGTGTAATTTTCCAAATGATGGTTTGAAGAACCTAGGTCTAGGCTGTGCTCCAAGTCTGACAAAGAGGAACTTGCTGACTAAGGTGACATTTGCTGCGCAGTCTCCAAGTGCCAGCTCTTCTCCTAAAGCACCATTTTATTTAGTCCTCTCTCCACCCAATAACTGGTGTAAATTACGATTACTAGGGGAAGAAGCTGAAACTTAGGATAAGAAACACACCTGAAACCCTATCTTCAGAATACACAAGAGCTGAGGCTTGAACTCCAGATGTCTCACTACAATCTACACTCTTTTTTTTGTTTTGTTTTTGTTTTTCGAGACAGGGTTTCTCTGTGTAGCTTTGCGCCTTTTCCTGGAACTCACTCTGTAGTCCAGGCTGGCCTCGAACTCACAGAGATCCGCCTGCCTCTGCCTCCCGAGTGCTGGGATTAAAGGCGACGGTGGCGCACGGCCTAGAATCTACACTCTTAAACACTCTTTTGCTTTCAGAAATGATTTTGTTTTTGTCTACATTGGAACTATAGGACTCCAAGTAGGAGTTCCTGCCTTACAAGGAAGCTCTCTGGTGACTACTCCCTGTTGTTATGTTTTTTCCAGTCCCTTCCCTTTAGACTCTGGCTACTTTAGCTGAAGGAATACAGCAAAGGTAAGATCTTGCTCCCATGTGTTTGTTACTTTATAGAAGATTAATATTTTTAAAGTAAAAAATTACATTTATTTATCTATTTATGGGGGGTAGTTGACATGTGCCATGGTGCACTAGAAGAGGTCACAGGGTAACTTGTGAGTTATTTCCCTTCCCCTACCATGTTGGTCTTGAGGACTGAACTCAGGCTTGGTGGCAGGAACCTTCACACCGTTACCACTAAACTGTCTTACCTGTCCATTAGAGATTAATCTGAAAGACCAAGGGAGAGACCAGAGTGCCTTCTGCTGTCCTTGAAGGAACAATGAGTTGTGAATTGTACATAGAGAGGGCCACAGGTGAGGTAACTCTGGGGGAATGAGATTTTGCCTCAGCCAAACCTCTAGATAAAGACCAGCCTTGTCAACACCTTAACAGTCTTATGAGACCCAGAGCAGAAGTTGCATGTAAGCCATGCTTATTCTTTTCACACAGATACTCGAAGGCAGTGGTTCTCAACCTTTTTGATGCTGCGACCCTGTAATACAGTTCCTCATGTTGTGCTGACCCCAACCATAAAATTATTTTTTGTTGCTACTTCATAACTATAATTTTGCTACCATTATGAATCGTAATGTAAATGCCTGATATGCAGAATATCTGATATGTGACCTCTGTGAAAAGGTCATCCGACCCCTCAGAGGGTTCGTGACCCACAGGTTGAGAACCACTTATCTAGGGTAGTGTATACTTGTTTTAGATACTAGACTCTTGGCAGGTTGTCCTGCACTAGTGGAAAGCTAAAACAGGTTAAAGAATTCGTCCAGAGTCCCACCCTTGGTAGAAGTAAAAAGCTCAGAATTGAGCTCACTTATTATGTCTGATGTGAGTCTACCTTTAACCACACTTCTATTCTACCTCCTCTAAAAGCATTTTAAAAGATGGTTTTCTGTTCAATGTTGTAATTATTTCTCCAATTTTCTATTCATTGAACAATTCACATGCCACTGGAAAAAGAGGACTTGAAGACGGCTTACCTTAGTCCCTTCCAAGGGCTCAGTGTGTCTGATTTCCTTTTCCTTGATGACAGCACCATGGGTGGCAAATGTCACAGTCGCTGGCCATGTTAGAGCCAGCGACACACCTGGGTACAGCTGTGTTTTCAAATTTCTGTGGGTCTGCACAACGTCAAGAACCTTCAATGACATGATTTGGTATGATAGGTGGGAAAGAACACTCTCTGTCAGGAAGGTCTGGAAGACTTTGGGTGCCAAGAGGGACCTTCAAAGTACAGGAGCAGAGAAGCAAACTAAATGAAGGGACGACACATTATAGAATGCTGACCGGCAGAGGATTATCACAGCCTCAGGTTGAGATGTGAGGTCCTTCTTGAAGACTGGATTTTATCATACTTGCCCTTGAGTCTGGTCAAAATTGTCTACATCATTCATAGGGCCCCTCGTTTAACAATGAAGAATTTCAAGGCATTGACAGCAAATGGTTAAAGCAAGCTCAGTGGTTTCCTAAGTGTGGAGTTGTGGTCAGCCACATAGGCTGTTTATACACGGAGCCAACCCTCAGCATAATTCATACCCACTATGAGGACTACTGGTCCTGTAGTTAGAGTTTTCCTGCCTGGCCCGCAATCAGGACAAATCTCTGTCACATGCCAATCCCACAGCCGCTCAGACCCAACCAAGTAAACACAGAGACTTATATTGCTTACAAACTGTATGGCCGTGGCAGGCTTCTTGCTAACTATTCTTGTATCTTAAATTAATCCATTCTATAAATCTATACCTTGCCACATGGCTCGTGACTTACCGACATCTTCACATGCTGCTTGTCATGGCAGCGGCTGGCAGTGTCTCCCTCACTCAGCTTCCTGTTCTCTCAGTTCTCCTCTCTGTTAGTCCCGCCTATACTTCCTGGCCACTGGCCAATCAGTGTTTTATTTATTGACCAATCAGAGCATTTGACATACAGACCATCCCACAGCAGGTCCTTAGGTAGTTATTATTAGACAATTATTATTATTACAATACTATTTTTTTCTCCCTGTGCTTCTGACCTACCTACTTTTTAAAAAGAGCTGCTGCCTGGGTTCTACATTGTACATCCCATCCCATCCTGTTGTGGAATAGTACCTTAACCGTGTAAAGGTGTGTTACATTTGTTTCTGCTGCCTTTGTTAACAATGTAAAGATGTATTACATTTGTTTGTGCTGCCTGTGTAAAGATGTGTTGCATTTATCTCACCTTGCTTACCTAAGGTACTTGATTTGTCTGAATGGCCAATAGATAGGCAGGAGAGGGATAGGCAGGCTGGTGGGCAGAGAGAATAAGTAGGAGGAGAAATGGAGAAATCTAGGCTCAAGAGAAAAGGAGGAGAAGAGAATGAGGGAGAAAGAAAGGGAGATGCCTGGGGCCAGAAGTCAGGCAGCTTCCAGCCAGTCAGACATGAGAAGCAGGAAAGAGAGAGGAGGGGAGGGAGGGAGGGAGGGAGGGAGGGAGGGAGGGAGGGAGGGAGGGAGGGAGGAAGAAAGCCGCAAGGAAAAATGAAGATAAAAAGAAACAGATTAAAATAAGAGCTAAGATAAGGCCGAGCATTCTTAACTGATAAGTCTCTGTGTCATGATTTGGGAGCTAGTTGGTGGCCTAAAAGAAAACTTGCTACACCATCCCTTCTGTACTTTTCTATACTGGGACGACTAAGGTAGGAAGTAGACAATTCTCTTCTCTTCTGGTTTGGTAGATCAGGGAGTTTAATAAGAATTGTGGTCAATGCTTCCAGCAAAGTCACAAATGCAAGTCACTTGCATCTGCTTCCAGTGGAATCAAAAGGCTAACTGGTGACAGGTTTCTTTTTCTTGTCCTTCTTTCTGTCCTCCTACCTAGCCCTGCTACTGTGGCTAGCACAGTCCTATGTGGTGGTTTGAACGAGAATGGCTCATATATTTGATTGTTCGGTCCCCAGTTAATGGAGCTGTTTGGGAAGGATTAGGAGGTGTGGCCTTGTTAGAGGAGGTGTGTCACTGAGGTAGGCTTTGGGGTCTCAAAGGTCCATACACAATTCCCAAGTATCTGGCTTTGCCTTGTTCTTTTGGATCAGAATGTGAGCTCTAGGCTGTTCCTTCACTCTGCCATCATGAACCCTAGCCCTCTGTAACAGTAAGCAAAATCAAATGCTTTCCTTTATAAGTTGCCTTGGTCATGGTGTTTATCACAGCAATAGAAAGTAACTAAGATACCTATGTGCAAAGTGTTGGCTCAGCTGGACAGACTTCTATGGGGATAGAGGACAGACAGAGTCTTTAATGAAACTAGATCATTTTGGAAGGTGACTTGTTTTGAGAGGAGGGACCAACCATCTTGGCCTCACCTCATTCTACAACTGTATCCTTTCTTCTTTATAAAGAAAGGGCCAGCATTTTCCCCAAGGGAGGTTATGTGCAGAAGTCTTGTGCCAGGTTGATCCTTCTATGAAAACTGTCTGCATGAAAGGAAACCTGGTGATTGAGGATACTGGATATTAGATCTTAACCACGCTATCAGATTACCTGAGTCTCAGGCACACTCAGTTCCCCAGGTTCCATCAGTGTGGACTCAACTTTGATGCAGCCGTAAGAGCAGGCTGCCTTTGATTCCTTTCTAATTCCTTAATTCTGTGTCAGCATGCCTTTAGTATCCTACCTGTTCTTAGCACCACTGGGGCATTTATTTGATTTCTGCTCATCTGGAATGGTCCTATCGCATGTGTGATAAAGTCTAGTTACAAATTTCATTAGGATAACTTAACTCAATTTTCTCTTTTCTTCGCAAGGAAAATCAAGGTGGTGTAGTTTTCAGGATAGCATATAGAGGTAGGACTCTTGTTTTCTCATTAGACATCCATTGCTTTTTCTTACAAACTCAGCAGCTTCGTTCTCTCTGAATCATGTGATCTCAGGATGCTTTCTCTCTGAATCATCTTTTATATTATTGCCTATGACCTCAGGATGCTTTTTGTTAGTAATTGCTCTTGGTGCTAGGATATAAATATCATTCTTCTCCAGTTTTGTTAATGGACTTTAAGCAGCATTACTACTCCCTGATATTCTGACTAGGGTTCATTTTCTCCTTTTGTTTTCCTTATTAAACTCCGTTTTATTTTTTTGCAGGTATCAATGGGTATTTGCAATGCTGTGTGCTAACCAGTTTAAATTCACTTACTTCTTCTCAATATTTCATTTTCATTGGTAAGCAACTGTTAATATTCCCCCAATTCTTTCTTGAACATTCCTAAATACTTAAGGCTTAACATCTTTAAAAGAAAACGACAAGCCATTCTCACACACATTCCCTCTACCCTCTCCTGACCCCCCTTCCTGTGGGCTTGCTGTCCTTGCTTGTGGAGCAGAGCACCGGTCATGAATTCTACTTCAGACTCTGCCTTGCTGTCTACATTGTTTACTCCGAAGGCATTCACTTTTATAGTAAGATTTGAAAAGTATGACACTTAAATTCACCAGTGTGTTAGAGGCAGCGAGCGATTTACATGACTTAATGGCTGGTCTATGAGCTTCTGACTTATAACCCGCTCCATTTTGGCTTCCTATTTCCTCCAGGTAGGAGCCATGTCTTTCACTGAGAAGGATGGTGAAAATATAAAATCAGGAGACCACACTTGACTTAACAGACTCCGTGCAAGGTCACCTTGGTGGAGGGAGTATCTTTGCACGTTTCTGACCCTGCTTTGGACCTCCTCACTGGACTTTAGGAGTCCCCTTGAGACATAACTCTGTAACTTATCACTTCATCAGATTTGATATTATCCCAAGACAGATTCCCTAGCCTAGATGAGTAGCACCTCTCAGCCAAGGCTGGTAACATTGGCTCCCAAAGAGTTCTGTCTACCTGCAAACAGACAGGGGGACAGAGCATTGGATTGTCTCCATAGATGATGCTGAAAGAGTCAGACTCTAGGAATCAAGAGAAACTTGAAATGAATGGACAATGACAATGAAACAAATCCCTTGGTAACTTCCAGAGATTTGTGCATGGGATGAGATTTGAAAAGTCTGTCGGTATCACTGACAAATAAGATCAGCTGGAAGGTGCCATCGCTGCTTGGCACATTGGGAAGCTGTTCAGGGGTGACTAATTGATATGATGCAAACCTCAGTGAGTGATGTCTCCACTCTGTGTTGTCTGTAGGTTTCCTATCATTCTACACAATCCAAATATCTAATGGATTCAGTCATATTTTTATTTTCTCCCCGATTTCTTTTCTGTCATTCTTTCTATGTTGGTGAGTCAGCTGAGCACCTTGGGCTAAAACGGAAAGAGATAAAATCTCGG